>JAHQIV010000094.1:16694-35914 GCA_030463285.1 Phytophthora europaea | reverse complement strand
TCGGTCCTGGCCACCTCGGCCGCCAAGTGGGACGCTCGCCTCTCGCACGACCCCATCCACGACACCGCCTACTACGGCAAGTGCATGATTGGCGGCATCCTGTCGTGCGGCCTCACGCACACGGGCATCACCCCGCTGGATGTGGTCAAGTGCAACATGCAGGTGAACCCCACCAAGTTCAACGGCCTGCTGCCCGGCATCAAGACGATCGCCTCGGAGGAGGGCGCCAGCGCCCTGTTCAAGGGCTGGGCCCCCACTGCTATCGGCTACTCGGCCCAGGGCATGTGCAAGTTCGGCTTCTACGAGTTCTTCAAGGACATGTACAGCAACATGGCTGGTGAGGAGAACGCCTACAAGTACCGTGGCGCCATCTACCTGGCCGGCTCGGCCTCGGCTGAGTTCTTCGCCGACATGGCGCTCTGCCCCATGGAGATGGTCAAGGTGAAGGTGCAGACCTCGCCCGCCGGCACGTTCCCCGTGGAGTTCGGTGCCGCTGTGGCTGCCATGAAGGCCAACTCGGCTGAGACCCGCTTCCCGTTCGGCTCGCTCGTGCCTCTGTGGTCGCGCCAGATTCCGTACACGATGGCCAAGTTCTTCTTCTTCGAGAAGGTGGTGGAGGCCTTCTACACATACGTGTTCACGGAGCCCAAGAGCTCGTACCCCAAGAGCACTCAGCTCGGCGTCACCTTCGCCTCCGGTTACCTGGCTGGTGTTATCTGCGCCATCGTGTCGCACCCTGCTGACTCCGTGGTGTCGCTCATGGGCAAGGCTGAGAACAAGGGCAAGGGCTTCGGTCAGATCGCCAGCGAGACCGGCCTGGTTAACCTGGCCACCAAGGGTCTCGGCACGCGTATCATTATGATCGGTACGCTGACCGGTGCTCAGTGGTGGATCTACGACACGTTCAAGACGGTCATGGGTATGGGCACGAGCGGCGGCGCCGCCCCCAAGAAGAACTAGATGCGCTTCTCGGCGGTCTGAAGAACTCGGTGACTGTAGTTTCAACCACTCTTTCCTTCTGAGCTAAAATCAGTTGGGAAGGACTGTGGCTCGGCGGTGCCATGAGAAGCCCGACGGTCGGAGGAGATTGCAATCTGTCCCGTATATCTTTAGAATATACTCACGTGAGGCGAAGTGTTGGAGGCGCGCAGGCACGAATTTTAGCTAACTGCACTAAGTAAACAACAAGACCTTGTTGCAGCACACTAGCCCGCTTTGTCACACCTCCCAAAACATGTATCGCACGCGCTTAAAGGCCAGAAGAATCCATTTACTGTGCGATGTCGCCCCTTACGGTCGCTAGACGGCCTTCATTTTAGCATTCTTACGTTTGCTTATCTGAAAGCAGCAAACAGAGCGCCCCTGAAGGGAGAAACGCAAGAAATCGAAGTATATATATTTTGCACGATTGGAGGGCTTCTGGGCTATCAACGCAAAGCATAATACCTCGGTAACATTCCACGCGACAAGCAAGTAAGTATTCGATCTTTCCTTCATGGGCGACCTCCAACCTACGAGAAGAAGAGTGTATGCACGGCCATGACGACGAGTGCGCCGGCCACGTATTGGCTCTTTCGTTCTCCAATGCGGGAGGCCTTCCAGCAGAGGCCACCCAGACCCTCGTGCTTGCCCGGAAGCTGACCGCGGTCGAAGAGCGTGGGAAACTTCATCTTGATGTAGGTGCACGTGCAGATGAAGAGCAGGATGACGGTGAGCAGACCCTGGAGGCTAAAGAGCGCCGACTACACAGCAGACGATAGAATACGTGCGTGAGCGTTCAGTTACATCAGTCTTGGTCCTGGCCAAGGCATCCTCCAACGCACGTGATCTCGCCTTCTTACCATTTTGCCACGCGGGAAAAGAGGAGTGCGATTGATTGTCAAGTTGCAACCATAGGCGGTTTCGTTGCAAGTTGTGGGTAATCCCAAAGAAGCCGCACAATGCGCACCGTAGCACTGTTATCCTAAGTGCACAGACCACCAAAATGGTGTGGTGACCACACCACACTGTGTCCTTACAGGAGAGATGACCTTCTAAGATTGGTTGAGAACATATCAGTTGGGAGGAGGGGCGACATGCCTAAAGCGAAAACGCCCAAGGTTTTTCGACCGAGGTTTTTTTTACGACGCGGCTTGGCCGCACGATGTACGGCTGCGACTGAGGGGGACTCGCCGCAGCCTCACACGCACACAGACACGGAAGCTCCCGGGTGACTTAGAGTTTGCTGAGACGATGATGAACCGTGCCAAGCTGCTGCAACGCGCTGCTAAGGTTCGTAGCCTGCTCTAGAGCGCTACAGCTCTACGACCTCCGCCGTCGCCCCTCGCTCGCTCGACTTTTCGCCGACGCGCAGCAAAGCTGCATCCCCAGGCTGGACCACCAAAATGACAGCCCAAATTCTGACTATGACGCTTGTCTCTGTTTGTTTTTGTGTTGCTGCGGCCGCTGTAGGTAGGCGCGGGCGCTCTCCTGGGTGGATCAGTGCTGACGGGCGTCACAGCCTTCAGCAGTGACCAGATCGAGGCCCTGCACTACGGCTTCGACCACCAGTCCCCCCTGTCGTCGTTCGACTACGCCAGCGTGCGTCGTGGCTACCAGGTGTACCGCGAGGTGTGCGCGTCCTGCCACAGCCTGGACCGCATCTGCTTCCGCAACCTGGTGGGTGTGACCCACACGGAGGCGGAGCTCAAGGAGATCGCTGCCGATATCGACGTCGTCGACGGCCCCAACGATGAGGGTGAGATGTTCGAACGCCCTGGCAAGCTCTCGGACCCGCTTCCCCGTCCGTACCCGAATGACGAAGCTGCCGCCGCTGCCAACAACGGCGCCATCCCGCCTGATCTTTCGTTGATGGTCAAGTCTCGTCACGCCGGGGCCGACTACCTGTTCGCGCTGCTGACGGGCTACGTTGACCCGCCCGAGGGCATGGAGCTGCTACCCGGCCTGTACTACAACCCGTACTTCGGCGGTGGCGCCATTGCCATGGAGCGCCAGCTTCAGGACGGCCAGATCGAGTACGAGGACGGCACGCCGTGCACAACCTCGCAGATGGCTAAGGATGTGTCGGTCTTCCTCGCGTGGGCCGCCGAGCCGGAGCACGACGTGCGGAAGAAGCAGGGCATGCAGACGACCATCGCTCTGCTGGCGCTGTGCGCACTGACGGGCTACTACAAGCGTCTGAAATGGGCGCCGCTCAAGACCCGTAAAATCACCTACACCAAGTAAGTCTGGAGGCTCTGACCGGCGCACGCGCGTGCGTGGAGTTGACGCGAGGGAGTGCGAGGGGGCGAGTGGTGTAGAGCAGCAGGCGCCATGGTCTTTTGCTTTGGTTGTTCGCGCCCCAGAGGAATGGAGCGTTCGATCGGCTTCTCTCTTCGAGCGAAGACAGACAGGCAGCGCACGCGATGCACGGAGTGGCCGACCGTCGAGACAGCAGTAAATAAAGGAGAGAGTGGCGTGTGGGTCTATTCAGACAGGAAGAGGTTGTGGCAGGACATGAAAACTTGAAAAAAAATACACAGAAACGAACGCACGTGCAGGTTTTGCGTCGATAGCAGCTGAGCATGGTGCACCACCAGCATGGACTGCATTGTCGACCGGGCCAATCAGGAGAGCCAATCAGTAGGTTAAGATAACAGCTGAAAGCAGCTCCATGAGTTCACTACCCGCTTAAATATAAGCTCGTGATTGGCTGATCTCGTTTAAGTGCGCCATTAAATCAGTAGACTTCCCTGAGTACTGACGTCGAATGGCTGGTGGCCTCGCTTCGGCTTTGTGTCTGTTCGCCGCCGTGTCAATTGGTCCGTCGCTGGATAGTAGTCGCCGCCCCGGATTGAGACGCATACACAGAGAGTCAGCATGGCCAAGTCTTCGAAAGTCATCCGCGTGGGCCAGGACGCGCCGCACCAGGTGAGCAGCGTGTGCATGATTCGTTGCTGTCCTTGTGGCTAGCGAGACTGACCGTGTGAATTACGCCCTACAGCCTGATGTGGAGAGTGAGAGCAGCTACAGCTTCGTGGAGCAGTCCAAGCGCCAAGTGAAGGTCAAGATCCAAAGCCTGACGGACGAAGAGATTGTGTTCGATCTTATCGGCGTGGACGCCGCCATCGCCAACGCGCTGCGTCGCATTCTGCTGGCCGAAGTGCCGACCATGGCCATCGAGCACGTGTACATCTGGAACAACTCGTCCATCATCCAGGACGAAGTGCTCGCGCACCGACTGGGCCTTATTCCGCTGAACGTGGACCCGCGCGAGTTCCAGGCCTTCCCGGACAACGAGGAGGCTGAGGCCACTGACGAGAACACAATTGTCTTCAAGCTCGATATCACCTGCAAGTTCGACCCTGAACACCCGAAGGACCCGACCAAGGCGATTCACTCTTCCGGTACGGTTCAGACTTCGTGCCTGGAGTTGCGGCTTGGTATTGATGACGCTAACTTTTACGCACGTTCTTGTTGTTCTTGTGATGCGCAGTTTACTCGCGCGACCTCGAGTGGGTGCCCCAGGGCAACCAGGAGGAGCGTTTTGGTTCCATCCGCCCCGTGCACGAAGACATTTTGATCGCCAAGCTGCGACCAGGCCAGAGTATTGCGTTGGAGGCTCACTGCCGCAAGGGCGTCGGCAAGGATCACGCCAAATTCTCCCCCGTGGCCACAGCATCGTACCGCTTGATGCCCAAGGTGGAGCTGACGGAAAAGGTGCAAGGTGCCGATGCCAAGAAGCTCGTGGAGGAGTGTCAGATGGGAATGTTCGACATTGAAGACATTGGAGGCGTGCCCACGGCCGTCGTGAAGGACCAGCGTGCATGCACCATGTGCCGGAACTGCATCCGCGAACCTGGCTGGAACGAAAAGATTAGCCTCGGACGCCACAGTGACCACTTCATCTTCAGTGTCGAGTCTGTGGGCATGATCAAGGCGGAGGAGCTGCTCTTGGAGGCGCTCAACGTGCTGGCTGAGAAGTGCAACATCGCATTAGAGTCGTTCACGCAGACGGACGAGGACGAGGAAATGGCCGACGAAGAGGACGAGGAAGAGGAGCAGGAAGAGTAGACATACGATAGAAGGTTGCTTGGAGCCGAGCGCCTCGACAACTGAATATATGCATGCACACCACAACTCACTCGGGTCTCTTATCTGCATTCTGCCTACCGGAGACTGTAGTAGTTCAGCGGAAAGTGCTGGAACCTTCTTTCTTAAAATGTGATTGCGTTGTCTTCGTCTATTAAACGTCGCCTCATGCGTCCTCGCGGCTCTCGCTTCTTGCTTGTGTCCACCGCAGCCCCCGCAGAGATGAAGAGGCCACCAGGCTCGCAGCTCTCGCCGCGCTCGGGCGCCTTCTAGCTCTCCTGGTTCAGGAAAACGGAGGCGGCGCGGATGCCCACGAAGACCAGCGCGATCTTAGACAGGTCCCAGGCCACGGCCTTCATCTGCTTGGTGCTGTCCACCTGCGGCTTCTTCTTCTTGAGCATAAACATCTTGGCGGCGGGGCTAAAGACTCGATGCGGCGGCGATTTTTAGACGGTGAGGAGTTTGAGGATGACAGGCAGCGGGCAAGTACCAATGTACCACACCAACTATACATGAAATTGAACGAAGGTGGGAGGCGTGCAGGGACGGACTGCTGATGCTGGGGTAGGCACCTCGGTGCTTTACACGATGTTACTTTGCATGCCCGCAGAGCTTGTTGCGCTCAATTGCCGGTTGTAACCATTGCAATCATTCCAGTCACAAGTGACGGCTGCGATGGTGTACACGACGGTGATGACTAGCATCAGCTAAGTCGCTCACAGACGACTGAACTCAACTGTTTTAACATTCCAGTGGTTGTGTCTGTCGGTCCGACACAGCGTTTGGGTACTGTAGATTAGCAACGTAAAGTGTGTTCTGTTCTTTGGTAGTTGTCAACGCCGTTGACTAAACCCATTTATCATGCTCTTCTATTGTGCAGGTGCGCAGCTACGGTAAACTCTTTGCTTCCGGTCGTGTAGAGAAAAGCTTGTCATTCACTCGCCAAGTTCATTTGACTGTTTAGAGTTATCGAGATAATCGTTTTTGAAGTTGACCAATCAAATTTCGGACATAACCAGACATTCAAATTTCAAACGCAAAATTTCTCGTAGAAAGCGTAAAACACTCTAATTCGATTGCTTTACACGCGAGGTTTTCGACAATATACAACTCGTTAAAATCGAGAAAATATTGCAGTCACAGCCCTCGAATACATCTCGAAATTTTGATCCCAGATACATGTAATCAAATGGCACAAACATATGGTAGACTTTCGGACGAAGAAATGGTAGGAACATTTGCAAAATATGGCACGGTTCAGAATTGAGATGGTCTACCATTTTCATGCAAGCCCCCAGCAGTGGGTGGAAAGTCCTCTCTCAAGAGGGAGGCTGCTGCGTATGCTGAAGGCCACCGAAAACGCACTGCAGCTAGCCCAGGTATCTAAATGTAGTACACACGCAAACCCGTGCATATAGGACCTACATTTTAGGTGTTCTGCGTTGTCCTCACGGCCGACAAGCAACAGTGCAGGCAGCCAATCGAGGCGCGGTTCCGTAGCTGCAGCTCGAAGCAGCGTTGATGGATACTTACCTGTAGACACACGTGCGAAGCATCTCAGTACCGCCGGACGCCTCTAGCTCCAGCGCTGCACGCTGCAGCTCAATGGCCACGACTTCTTCCGGATTGATAAATGTGTAGTGAATAGCCATACAAACTTCAACATAAAAAGAGTGAATGTCGCGCCCTGCTGCGCAAAAATGGTTATGGTCGACCATCTCGAAAATGGTTTATCTCTGGAGGTGATCCATTTCCGAGATGGAAATGTCCGCCGACCATGAAATATATGGTTGCCATCTCGGCATGAATATGTCGGCAAAAAAGCCAATTCTGCCCCCCCTAATTTTTTCAGAGGAACACAACTTCTCGGGAACTCAACATTTCTTCGCAACCAATTGCTCAACATGAGCGCAAGACACACGTCTTTCGAGTAGTATGCCTAAATCGCGATTCGTACTTTGGTTGATTAGTATAATTTTGTTTGAGGTCGTCTCATTTAGTGATGCCAATTTGGTACTCGTCGCGTTTAAAGCGTGAATGTATGACCAGCTCGACATCATTCGCAATGACCATGCGCCGGGACCAGCAAAAATGCAGCTTCACGCGCTCAGTACTGACAGTCAAAAGCGTGTGTGTGCTGAGAGCCAGAGGTGGGTGAACCCAAAATGGACCATTCGGTTGAGTTCGGGATGCTAGCGCGCTTTTCCACGGATTGCACTACCGAACTGCAGCGATACTGCCATCTGCAAGGAATATCCTCTAAGCATGGGCCTCCCGCCGATATGGATGCTGCTGCTGGTGCTCGCCACACTGCCGCTCGTACTGGTAACAGCTCAAACGTGTGACGCCCAGAGCTTGACGCTGTCGTCGTCTTGCAGCGGTGTGTGCGACTCGTACCAGCCCTGCCTCGCGTACAATGTGTCAGACACCACGTCCTGCAACAGCTGCATGGCCGACGCAGCCGGCGATTGCAGCTTCGTTTGCTACAACATCTACCGCGAGGAGCTTGCGGACCTGTCGCTTTTCGTCTTCTTCATCACCTACGGGTTGTATCAGAGCGAGGAGGAACTAGCAGCCAGAATCGAGGATTCCACGTACGACGTCACCCTGCAGAGCATTCCAGACAACACGAGCACCTACGCTTGGGCCAGTAACAACATCATCACGCGCGTCGACGCATTGGACTTGCCGTCTGCTACATTATCAGTGTAGGCTGAATCTTGCTTAAGAGAACTCACATCCAGGTGAAGCTGATGGTGACTCTGTTACGATTGCATACTATCTGCTACAGGGTGTTGGCGGGAGGTACTAGCTTCGAATACATGTTGAAGTCCAAGGTAGTGGACTTGGAGCTTGCAGACGATTTGCTGACGGCACAGACACAAGTGAATCGAGTTTGGCTTCTCAGCATGAACTTGAAGGAACAAATTGGCACCGTTCGCGATCTTCTACCGATCTCGACTACGTATCTGAATCTTGCGAACACGCTGCTGCACGAGTTTCCTACCGATCTGCTCTCGCTACCGTCGATATCATCGCTGTATGGAAACATTGCTACATCTGTCTTGTATGATTTAATTTAAATTACCCATTGCGCGCAGGTATCTGAACATGAACTTCATCACCGCTGTGAACTCCACTGTTGGCTCTTCCAAAATCATCAACATGTACGTCGCGGGCAGGTGCCGCTGCCGATACTTGATATGTTCCATGTACCCACATTTTCCAATATCCTGTGTTTTGACAGTGGATTGTCGGTGAATGGTATGGCGTCCTTCGAAGGTGATTTTCCTAACCTGGCCGCTCTGTAAGTGTAGCGAAATGGTTTTCAGTGTTAGTACTTCGAAGTAGTAAATAACCTGTTGTTTTCTTGACCCGTTCCATGACCGCACAAAAACTATCTATCTAGTGACCTGAGCAAGAACGAACTCACAGAGGTTCCTGTTATCATATTTAAGATGACATCGCTGACATCGTTATATCTCGCGGGAAATCCCCTGAAGACTCCAACATTTACAGCGGATCAAGTCAACTTCTTGATGGGGCTTGCAAGTTTCGACCTTACTTCGGGAGATTTTAAGGAGACAGCTAGATGTGATACGGCTGCACAACGTACTATCCAGGGACTAACAGTCTGCGTGAGTGACCTGGTACTGAACGCAGCTTCTGGGAGTTCCGAATCAAATGGAGGTGGGTCACACACAAGATCAAGCTCCAACACAGTCATAATTGTTGCGGTTGCTGTTGGTGGTGCTCTACTACTTGCAATTATTGGTGCTGTCGTGTATTGCCGACACACGCGTAGTATAGTTAAAACTGAAGGGTTGGCCACGACTGACCCAACAGCGCGCACCACCCGATACAACTACGATAACTTGTCTATTTGGCGAGATCCAGAGTTGCTCTCATTCCAGGTGAGCATTGAGGATATCCAGGACATCCGATTGATCGGGAGCGGCGCGTTTGGTGTTGTTTGGCTGGTTCGATACCGCAACACGCAGTTTCTCGCCTCCAAACGGCTCCGGGAGGATGCGGCAACGCGTGAGCGTGTACAGAATTTTGTCGACGAGATCAAAATGGTTTCCCGATTTGACCATCCGAATATTGTCAAGTTTCTCGGAGCGGCTTGGAGTATCGAGTCAGACCTGCAAGCGCTATTCGAATACATGGAGAACGGTGACTTACGGGTATATCTCTCGGCTTGCGTCTTGCCGCGTTACTGGACGCCTACAAAATTCCAACTGGCGATTGATACGGTTGAGGCGTTGATTTACGTGCATTCATTCGACCCTCCGATGGTTCACCGCGATCTGAAGTCGCGTAACGTGCTGATCTCAGCAGATATGCATGCCAAGCTGACTGACTTTGGCACAACGCGTTACCGATCGAATGATGACACAATGACAATGGGAGTGGGTACGGGTCGGTGGGTTGCGCCTGAGGTCATTTCAGGGAGCACCCAGTACGACCAAAGTGCCGACATTTTCTCGTTTGGTGTGTTATTGACCGAGATTGATACCCACAGTCTCCCGTACTACGACGCTGTGGGCCCCAGCGGCAATACGTTGGAGGAAGTAGCTGTGCTTCAAATGGTGGCGAACGGTCAGCTACGTCCAGCTATCAGCGCGTCTTGCCCCACAGCAGTGCGCGACCTTGCTAACCTGTGTATGTCCCAAAATCCTCGAGATCGCCCTATTGCTGCTGAGATAGCGTATATATTGCGTACATCACAAAGGGAGATGAAAGTACCCGAGTTGTGTCAGTCGCCAACTGGTGCAGACACTTCATAGGAGCGTTTGACAATAGTCAAGAGCACACGAGTAAGCTGAGGTTTCTCGCGAGCAGCACCCTAACTTCTGAGTATCATTTTTTTCGCATCATGAAATCTCGCCAATACTATAAACTGCAGATATTAATAAGGCCGTGTTCGACTTGTGCAGCGCAATCGAGCTTGATGAAAGTCGGGCTGGAACCACAAGCCAGTTGTTTTGTTAGCAAAGCATTTGATAAAAGAAAGAATCGTGTTTCAGTAAAAATGAGCTGGAACTAATAAAGTCAGTGAGAACCATCCATTATAAAGAGGTGATCAGCCTGGTAGGAGAGAAGACTTGCGATAAAACGATGGCAGACAGCGAAGACGATGACGACGACCTGTGGCTCCTCCAAGCTCTCGAGGATGCTCAATTCAGCAAAGCAAGAACCCATCAGCTCAGAACGACCCTGTACCGCGACTACTACACACGAACAGCTCCCAAGCACGTTTTTTTCAGTCGATCTACACGAGTCCCAATGGGGTTTTGTTTAGAGACAACTTCCGAATGGCAGATACGCATTTGACGCGTTGTTTGCGTTGTGTGAACCACTGATACCGCCCAAGACGAAATATCGCCGAGAGGTCCTAGCCGTTTTGCTGGACTGGCTTGGGAGGGGCGAGAGGTCAAGTTCAAGATGGCTTTCTCTACGATACAGTGTTTGAAAAATAAATTGGCGGCGATTGACAGCATTTACTTCACCCACCAACCCCCCGACTAACTTATTACGCTTGCTTGTTCCTACTGCACCACACTAGCCAAGCGCCGCCGCTACGCGGCGGCAGTTTTATTATTTCGTTGGAGCCGCTCAGCTCACTACGCTCGCTTCACTATCAAAAGAAGTCTGCCTACGCTCTGCTACGGCAGTGGCACTCCCCGTTCCGCTCGCCTGCGGCTTCGCTGCTCTACTCACCGTGGCCCGCTACGCACAATCGTTACGCTCGGTAGGTGATAAAACTTTTATCCAATGAAGGCCGCCTTCGCTGCGCTCGCCAGCAATATTTATACCCAATGAAGGATGAAGGGAGGCAATTTTATCCAATGGCATTCATGTCACACCTCCGTTACTGACCGACCGACGGACCATATGTTGCTCTGATTGATGCTTTAGATCTACTCCGGCATTGACACAATCGATCGCGAAGTGACCAAGCTGTAACAAGTCTGATAATATTATGGTCCGATCCCTTTGGCGATCTTCTCTCTCGAGCCACTGCGTGACGGCCGCCTGCTTTGGGGGGGGGGGGGTCTTGGACGGGAGCAGCAGGACCGCGAGGGCGTTGACACTCCCGAGGCCGAGGGCGCTCAATCTCAGCGGTCTTGGAGGGCGGCGACACTACTGAGGCAGAGGGCGGAGGGCGTTCAAGCTCCGCGAACCTGGACGTCTACCAACTGTAGATACAAGACGATGTTGCGCCACAGATCGAGGGGGTCATGGCACTTCATAACAATTTTCACTTGTTTGTTGTATAGGTAGGCGGCGTGTCACCCCATATGGGATTGTGGGCCGAGCGGGACAGTTACCGGGACACAGAAGCTGGTCGAACATGGTCCAAGTCGGTCAAGTTGGTCAAAGTTGGTCTCGGGACAAGCCCACGAATCTCCGCAGCCCGCTAGGGTTGCCCGCGGCTCCCCCGCCGCCGCTTCAAAACCAAAATCAAAGTCAACATGGGCAGGGAGATTCCTGCGCAGTCAGCAGTGACAGAAGCCATAGCGTTGCGCTTGTTTCCACCCCCGCTAAAGGACCCTGATCTGGGACTAGGTACTTTGTTGTCTGAGTGGTTTGCCTACCCTACGTTTACGTGGGCTCCAAAGTGCCTAGAGCCGAACCGCAAACCCAAGTGCGTTGTCGAAGGGTGCTCGTGCGTGCCAAGGGTAAAAGCCTACAAGGAACGATTTGTCGAGGACGTTGAACACCGGACGGTACTGTATTATGCACGATACCAGTGCGCTGGTACGAGTAGGAAGTCGTTTTCCCCTATAAGTGATGCATACCTGGGTTCCTCTAAAGTGTTTGGTATTTCATCGGACTTGTTTGATGTTGTGTATGACAGTATGCTGTCGACTAAGGGGATTCCAGGTGCTGTCGCTAACATTACGCGACGTCGATACTATCACATTTTGTGTCGCGTGGGGGCAGCAGTGGAGAAACTACGCTTGGAAGAAGCAGATTATACCCCGCGGCTGCTTCCAATAGAGGATCAGTACATGTTCAATCATTGCTGTCTTGATGAGGAAGTACTGAAGGAGCGTTGGCTTACTCACGCTAACATCTACTCGCGTTTGTGCGAAGCACAAATGAGTGAAACAAAGTGCGATCGTGTCTTTCGTATTGACCACTCACAGAAGTTCTGTAGCAAGCTGAAAGTTTACGGAGCAAACGGCAGCAAAGATCAATCCGCCAGCATTCGTAGGCTGATGATGGTGCAGAATGAAGTAGGTCAGATAATGGGCAGGAGTCTGACTCAGTCAGAAAATCACGCAGAAACAGAAGCGCTTCTCCAACGCTGGGTGGACAACTTGAGTAGTGGTTCCAATGGGCCTAGAATTTGTGTGTGTGAAAATGCGAACACCCACCGCAATCTCATTGAGAGAGTATTTGGAGATGCCGTGGAGATCAAACAAGACTCATTTCATGTCATCATGAGGTTCACAGAGAAGATCAGCGATAGTGCGAGGAAGAAATGGCTAGCTGGGCAGCTATCTTGAGCAATTTATGATGTAGAGCGCAATCTGTGAAGAAAAACTCATGTCCGTGCTGAAATCAGTGGAGCCAAGACACATAAGAGTGAAGCGTTCGGAGTGGGAGGGTTGCGTTGCCAGCAACTTGGCTCAGATTCGTCAGGGTGATCTCTATGTCGACAAGAATCAATACACGGAGCGAGGAGGCGAGGTGCGAGTTGTGTCTACCAGTCAGCTAGAGGCCACCCACTCGAAGCTTCGCAAACTTTGGATCACGTGCTTTCTGTCGAGGTTGGCATGAGGATTTTGGATATCTTCATTTTGCAGGTAGCTTATGCTGCATACGCTCGTTATAATGTGACGAAGCGATCCCTGACTCTGGTCATGCAGCACAACGTTAGTGTAGGCGCCAAACACCGTCGAAATCCTGCATTGCACAGCACCGACTTCCGCACGATATGCCAGAGCGCTCTGATGTGTGATGGCGCACTACCAAACACCCCTCAGCTGGAATACATGCGCTTGTTACTCTCTCAAAGCTCGAGCTCCGATTCTCCACAAGCCAATATGACGCGAGGCAACTCAGGATTTTTCGGAGTCGCTGGTTCGCAGCCACCCGGTCCCAAGAGCCGGGAGTTTCGAGTGGACTAGTGGATTCAGAGTGGCGTAAGCGTGGGGCATCCGAAGATACTGACTGGTTGAAGATCGCGGGAAGCAGATGCTTGGAACACGTATAGGCTCACAGGCACGGAGGCGTCCCACCCGAAGAGGGTCCACTTCGGGATGGAGTCATAGCTCCCTGTCCGGCCGCCGACTTCCTTTACGGAAGGTACCCGTTCGAAGGGGCCAAACGCTCCCGGTGAACGTATCCCGGAGAGCAGCCTGCCTTGACGCGCCGAGCCGTCACTCAAGCACCCCAAGATCAGACGAATCCAAGTGATGTTCCCACAGCCCGAAGACCAGTCACCACCACCACCAAGAAGACCAAGTTTCGAGTCCCCAATGTCATGACGTGTCCGAGTCACGATGGATTATGGAGTACGACTTGAAGGCCAAGTACGAAGTGGAGTCCAAGTCAATTGCTTTCCGTACATCCCGAATGGCGAACGTACATCTCGAATGACGAATGTGCAACTTGAATAACCCGATGCCAGTCCGGATGAAAGCCAACCCGGATGGCCAATGTACCCAAGTATATTCCGACCAATGAGAAATGATCCAGGAACGTGCCAAGTCAGCCGCACGTGCAGTCCTGAGGCCAGTGCCGAGCAGTGTCACGCCTAAGCAAGATACCTTCAAGACCGACCAATCAGGCTCCGACAGCGCGCCAGATCACGAAGGCTGGACGCCAAGATCTTCGCCATCGCCTGATGTGTGAGCGGCTCCCCCGAGTTCAACGTGACGTCCGAGTATACCGAAACTCAGTCATCCGAGAAGAGTGCGTGCAACTCGAGCAGAGGAGACCGCCAGAAGTCCAGATACCAAGACCAGATACCAAGAAAGAAAGAAAGAAATGATAGCCAAGAGAGAGAAAGAGACAGAAATATCAGAGTTTGTTTGGCGTACTAGAGCCCAAGTGGACTTCGTGTTTGCTTTAGTGGTTTCGATGACGTATATTCGCCGAGGATGACGACGCCAAGGAGAAGCTACCCAAAGAAAGACCCGGAAGGAAGGTCCGAGGAGCTCTGCGTACACCAACGGATGTTCAAGACCACGCAACCGCGCAAGGAACTCCCACTACACGCTCAAATAAATTAGGTACCCAAAAAGGCTGCTTTCGGGTTGGTCTACCTATTTCATATTACTAGTTGTGGGTGGATACTCGAAAGTGGACCCCTGCATTTCATATTCTTCTGCAGTTTCGGGAGGTAGTAGCAATCACCTCTTGGGATTCAAGTTCGATTGCTTGTGTTAGGATTGTATTTGTTGTTTCCCTCGTTCATTCGAGGGTGGTGCGCGTTGGGAAACTCGAACTTCCCTGTATCCGAGTTGTAACCTAAGTTGACAGGCTGCATATTGTGTGTACAAACTCTGTATTGTTATTGGTTATTTGAGATTGGTTATTTGGAGAAAAGGGCTTTGCTCGTAAGCTTGCCTCCATTCGGAATCTCCCAGTTGAGAGGAACTTGGAAGCTCTCTGTATTTCTGCATCTAATTGATAGTTACATTTCCGGTTGAAAGACGGCCCGCCAAAGACAAACGACACCTATAGGGATTGCACAAGGTCACACCCCGACTCGAGTCATTCTATTGTGTGTTTCGAGTTGCCCGGGACTGGTCCAACTTGAAATACCAGTTCTCCTACCCTGGGCGCGCTATATATCCTGGACGGTAAAAGTGTTCACCCGTTTCGTCTCAGCTGGTGCGCGTGCCCGGATTCGAGCCAGGGATTTCACCGGAATTATATATGGATTTGGATCTTTCGGGGTGCTGAGAGCTACTAACCGACTAACTGTGGAAGTTATGGCTGGAAGTGAGAGTACACGCGAAGGAGGACGGAGTGCGCGAGAAGGAACGCGGCGCTCGCGTCGAACTCAAGGGGTATCGTCCGAAGAGCAGCCCTCCCTCGTAGAGGTTGATAGGTCTGAAACGCTGCGAGGCGCAAGGCGGCCCGCGAGGAGAAGGAGTCAACGGATGCTCAAGATCAGCCCGATCTGGAGCCGAAAGTTCAGGATGCGCACCAAGCTTCCCTGGATACCGGCGCTCGACAAGGCTCGAACGAAGCGCCTCCGGAAGACTCGGAGAGGGACCCGAACTCGGAGTCCCAGGGTGCGTCCAACCCGGATGCACCCACCCAGTCGTCAGTGGGAGACGCCGTCAAGGTTGAGCCGCCGGCTGCAGATTAAACTTCGGAATCGACTCAGCCGGTCCAAGATGTGGCGACGCTGGATGATGCAGGCGACGAGTCTGCCCAGCTCACGTGTAAGGAAGAGGGTCCACTGCCGGCCGTTCAAGAAGAACCAGTGCTACAAGTCCCGACGGAGGCTGAGCAGCCGAGTCCGGATGTGACACTTTCAAGAGCGGCACCCCAGTCGGACGCTCAGGAGCTGCCGCCCGAGTCGACAACTGCGCAAGCTTCCCGAATGGTCATCGACCTGACCGAAGATGCGCCGTCAGATGTTCAAGTTCGGAGCGACGGGCCAACTGTCGCACAGGTCAAGACGTACGTGGCGGACCAAGTCCGCCACTGGGAGCGTGTGGCGACGGAGTTCGTGGCGTCACCGACGATCGAGTACTCGTGGCCGTCCCCGCCTACGGATTTCCAAACCTGGTGGGTGGCTGTGATGACGACATCCGAGTACATCGTGTCTCGGACTGCCATGGTCAGCTCGGATGAAGCTTGGATTTCCGAATGGAATCTTGTCCGACTGACCCCCAACATGGTGATGGATGTCACGGCGATCACGGTGCCTCCGAGCTCGCTGCCCCCTCGAGAATGCGCTGCGCTCACTCAAACAAGATGGGATTCAGGTTTCGCAACCTGGTCGCCGAGTGGTTCCAAGCGCGCGCATCCCGAGTGGACCCACGTCTGGTGCGTTCGGTCGTCGAAGACCTGCAGCATCTGCTGGCGGTGGAGTTCCTCGAGTGTTGGAGCGTGTGGGATGACCTCAAAGGTGTAATGGGCCCTCCATTTACATAAGTAGGTAGATCTCTTACAGATATGACATAAGTAGGCACAGCAGCACACGGCTAGCGTGTGCTGACATGTTATCATCTGATTGGCTGAAAGTGGGGGAGCCAGACCCCATTCCAGCTAATCAGCTGTTGACCTGCATTTGAGTGGTTCACATTCGATCAAGCCCCCCCGCCCTGGTCCCAATAATAAAACAGAGTTGATTTTACTTCGGACTTAATACTTGGTCTCAGTATCACTGAGAACTGACGCTTCCTCACCGCTACGTGTAAGCTAGTGACGGGTACTCACTAGGCCCGTTACACCTGGTAGCACTTCGTAGTCCTTCCCATGACCAAGTTCGAGATGAGTGAAGACCAGCCCGCCGGACCTCCAGCCATGACTCTGGAGCGCGCGGCCTTCCCCCATCTCACGTCCATCGAGTGGCAGGCCCTCCACCGCCTCGCGGCGGTGTCCGGGGAAGACGTCGTCACGTCGCTGCTGAGCTCAGCGACGCCCGACCAACAGCGCCGAGCCATCCAAGAGTTCATGGATCGCGAGCTCGCCGAAGCAAAGTGGCGAGTGTCAACTCCCGCGCACGCGTTCAAGAACAACGAAAGATGGAGACCTCTTCCCATTCTGGTACTGGCTCAGATCGTCTCCCTCTGAACCGCTGGTTCAGGTAGATTGACATCGCGATCGCCTCGAGGTTGATCGAGGCGCCGTCAGCGAAGGTGAACTTCTTGCTGTCTCGTCTCTCCGGCAAGGCCAAGGAAATGGGCCCCCGGCAAGCTCGTCGTCGACCAACGCGCGTTCCCGACTCTGGAGACGCTCCAGAGTGACCTGCGTCTCGCCTTCGAGCCACCTCAAGATGATTCGCACGAGCGACATTCCTCGCCCTCAAGCAAGGCAAGATGTCCATGCGCGACTACGTCCAGAAGACGCGCCACCTCGCTTCGGGTATCATCATGAAGCCGATTGACATGACGTCACAAGTCCACTTCTTTGTATTCGGCATGCGCGAAGGCATGACGCGGTATTGTCTCACGCGAGCTGAGCCCGCCACTGTGGAAGAAGCTTTTACCCTCGCGCTGCGCGAGGACTACGTGGTGGCGCCATCATACGCGAGTTCGATGCCTGTGGAGGTTCACTCGTCGGGGCCCGAGCCCATGGAGATCGACGCCGTCGAGGCGTCGCAGCGCCAGCAGTGGCCGTCCTCAGGTCGAGGACGAAGTGGTCGAGAAGCCCCCGGCCGCACAACCAAAAAAACGGCTGGGACCAGTAGGGGCGGGGCGCCCTACTGGTTGGAACGGAGGTCCGGGTCCCCCGGTGGCAACCCGACCTTCAAGCCCCCCCCGTGCTTCACGCACACTTTAATGCCACCACTGCCAGTGGCGACTCGAGGCTGATCATCGTCAGTCTTCTTGTCGCCGGCGATCGGCGACCTCTCCGCGCGTTCCTGGACTCAGGCGCGACGAACAACTTCTTCCGAGCTTCGTACCTGTCGATCCTCCCCGCGAGCGTTCCCGTGCGAGACCTTCCTGGGGATGTGGTTGTCAAGCTTGCGGATGGGAAGCCTCGCCGTGTCACACGGCGAGAGGTGTCGTTGCCGTACACGTTTGATGGTTTCCACAGCAACGACAACTTCATCGTCTTCGAGATGAATTACGCGTTTGACTGTATCCGGGGCATCCCATGGTTGGTCCGGTATCAACCCCAGATCGACTGGCTAGCTCGGTCGGTCAAGCGACGCCAGGATTTCGACGTGAGCGAAGTCTTCACGCACCTCTTGGTCGCGCCAAGAGATTGGCCCCATGTCACAGTCGTGGACGGGGCGTCCACGACGCACGTTGTGCGCAGAGCGAGCGATGGCCCTCTCTGCACGACTTGCGCGGTGCTGCTGACTGGTAACGACGATGAAGAACCCGCGCGTGGGCGCGCGAGCGAGAGGCGAGCGGTTGAGCATCCCTGGCTCCCGCGGATGAAGAACGAGATGGTTGAGCAGAGGCTCCCGTATGTGAATGCGGCGGTTGAGCAGCGGCTCCCGTACAACTTCGAGGCGGTCGAGCAGGGGCTCCCGCATGACGATGCCGCGGTCGAGAACGAGCTCTCGCGCCTAGAGGAGGGTGAAGCCTCGTCCAGCGAGAGCGACACCTCAGTCTCGAGCAGGGGCTCGAGACGCACGAGGACGTCCCGCCGATCGCGGAGGCAACTGAAGCCTCGCCGTACCCCAGCGGACCTGCCCCCAGCCCCGACTGAGTCGGTCTGCACGGTGGAGTACATGGACGGCGCCCCCAACCGCACTCGTGTCATCAAGGTCGCGAGTCCGCCTCGCGACGCCAAGTCCATCACGAGTCTCCCAGGCCTCTCCTGGAAGAAATTCCTCCGAGATCTCAAGGCCGGAGACATCGAGCGAGTGTGCCTGATCACCGACGCTGACTCGGTGCCCCACGCGATCACTTCCGTGGACGCGGCCGACACGTCGTCGCGACCGAAGAGTGCTTCGCTGCGCAGTCTTGGGAGTCACTGAAGGCGTCGGGCAATCCGATCTACGAGACGGCTTGTGAGCTCACCGACTTTCCCGACAAGATCCCTGCGGACCTGCCAGCAGACCGTGGCGTGCGCCACGAGATTGATCTCGTGCTTGGTTCGAAGTACTGCGTGACACGGCAGTGGCCACTGCCGCGCGACCAGGTCAAGGCCATTGACGAATTTTTCGAGGGTCGCCGGCAAGCCGGCCACGTCTGCGAGAGCATCTCGCCGCATTCGAGCCCGACCTTCTGTGTGAAGAAGGCTACCGGCGGATGGCGCATCGTCCACGCATTCAACAAGCTGAACGACGCCATCATCCCGGCGCAGACTCCGATCCCCCGCAAGGACATGGTACTGGACTCCATGTCGGGCAGCGTCATCGATAGCGTCATCGACCTGACGGATGGCTTTTATCAGATACTGATGCGAGAGAGCGACATTCCTCTCACGGCCGTCAGCACTCCCAGCGGCATGCTCTGGGAGTGGCTCGTCATGCCCCAAGGCCTGAAGAA
>JAHQIV010000094.1:0-16659 GCA_030463285.1 Phytophthora europaea | reverse complement strand
GCCCGCTCCGTGACTTCGCACCGAGTTACTTCGATGATATCTTCGTCCACAATCGCGCTGAAGGAGAACTCAGCACGGTCGAAGTTCATGTGCGGCACTTGAGGCAAGACTTTCAAGTGATGAGAGAGAATAAGCTGTATGCCATCCTCAAGAAGTGCGTCTTTTGCGCTCCGGAGATTCCGGTGATTGGTTGTTACGTGAGCAAGAATGGAGTACGCGCTGACCCAGAGAAGATTTCGTCTATTTGTTCTTGGCCTACGCCTACAAGTCCCACTGAACTCCGTCAGTGGCTGGGTCTGGCGAACTACTTGCACAAGTACACGAAGGACTATGCTGGACTGATCCAGCCTCTGTCGTCTTTGCTGAAGAAGGACGCCACGAGGTCGTGGCGTCCTGAGCACCAAGCCGCGTTCGACTCGGTGAAGAAGAGCTTCGCGTCAGCGCCAATCCTGATGCTTCCAGACGACTCGAAGCCCTTCCATGTCGTGTGTGACGCTAGCGATTTCGCTATCGGGTGTGCGCTCATGCAGTTCGACGATGAAGGTCGTGAGCTACCAGTCACGACAGATGAAGCCGGCGGAGCGCAATTACCCCGTCCACGACAAGGAGCTCCTTGCGATGCGGTACGCTCTGATCAAGTTCAGAGTGTACCTGCTAGGTGAGCAGACGTTCGCCGTGTACACGGATCACGCATCGCTGCGGACAGCGATGAAATCGCCACATCTGTCACAGCGCATGACACGCTGGTTGTCGTTCTTCGCCGAATACAACTTCGTCGTATACTACAAGCCGGGTAAGAACAACATCCTCGCCGATGCGCTGTCTCGGCGACCGGATTACGATCCTCGGACTGTGCTGGGTCGTCAAGTGATTGACGACGAACACGAAGATGACGACCATTGTGCTGTGTGCGTCGCCTCAGGTATCAACCTGACGAACGTGTCCCCGGAGATGGATCTGCGGACGAGATCGTTGCGGCATACGCAGACGACGCGGTCTACGCCGGCATTTTGGCGTACCTCCGCTCCCCCAGTGACGAGACACTGGAGGCTCTGTCGCGCAACACGCGCAACCAGATCAGCCGCTATCACCTTGACGGCGATCTGTTGTGCTACAACATCGACCGGTTCGACGCTCCTCGAGTCATCGTACTCAACAACGACGACCTACGAGCTCGGATCATCCAAGAGTTCCATGACAGCCCCATGGGCGCGCACTCGGGCCGCGAGAAAACCTTCGCGGCTGTGTCACGCGACTTCTACTGGCCTCACATGTACAAGTGGGTGCGCAAGTGGGTTCGCATTGGCGTCTTGGTCTTCGTGGATCAATTCACGAAGATGGTGCATATCATCCCCGTGAGTGACACGGTCACCGCGGCCGAGACCGCGGCACACTTCATCGACTGCGTCTTCCGTCACCACGGCCTGCCCGAGTCGATTGTCTCCGACCGCGATCCGCGGTTCACATCCGCGTTCTGTTCCAGCCTTTTCCAGCTTCTGGGTACGAAGCTGTCGATGTCGACGGCAGCACATCCGGAGACGGATGGCCAGACGGAGCGAGTCAACCGGGCCCTCGAAGACGTCCTTAGAAGCTACGCGACGTCCTTCGCGAGTTGGAGTTCCTTCCTGCCCCTTGCTGAGTTCGCACTCAACAACGCTGAGCACGCATCAACGGGTCTGACGCCCTTCTTCGCCAACAACGCGCGCCATCCGCACGTGCCAGCGATCAGCGCCGTGGGCCACCCCACGGTGCCTCGTGGCTCCACTCTGGGTGGAGATGAAGATGATGTGAACGACATGACGAGTGCAGCTCACGAGCCCGTGACGCTGAATGCGGTCACCCGCTCCCAGAAGAAGACGGCTCTTGCGACGCCGAGCACCTCAGCGTCCCCTCTCGCAGCATGTGCTGCGTGTACCCTGATTGACCCTGGTAATGCCGGTGCTCCAGTCGCTGCCAACTACGCGCCGAAGTCTCCGGTGCGCCCGGTCGATAACGCCGCTGTTTCGGAGTTTGTGCTGCAACGCCAATCGATCGCCCGGTTTGTGCGAGACGCGCTGCAAGACGCAGTGGAAAAGCAGAAGGAAAACACTGACAAGCGTGGGCGCAAGGACATGGATACATTCAAGACAGGAGATCAAGTGCTCCTGTCGACCGACGGCATCCGCTCATCAGCTGTGACGAACCTTGGCGCGAGCAAACTTGCGCCTCGTTTTATTGGCCCCTTCTAGGTCTTGAAGGTTAACGGAGAAGCCTACACGTGGGATATTCCGTCATCTCTACGCCCCCACCCGACGTTCTACATCGGGCGGCTCAAGCGCTATCATCCGGCAGCGATTCCGGCCTTTGACCACCAGCACACCCTGGCGGAGCACGACCACAACGCCCCTCGCGACAACCAGCGACGTGATCCGGGCCGGTACCGACGTGACGGTCCCCCACCGATTGTTGAGTCGGTGGGCGACACGCGCTGGATTGTGGATTGCATCGTTGATCACGAGGACCCACCTCGTGCGAGTGGCCGGGGTCGCCATCCTGTTCGAGGCTCCTGCGCAGTTCCAGCCGCGCAACGATACCGAGTACGTTGGCTCAGGTTCCCTCCCGAAGAGGACACATTGGAGCCACGTGCCGTCCTTCTTCGGGACGTTCCCGATGTCGTGCAAGATTATGAGTCGAAGATTGCTCAAGTCGATGAGTCCGCGGCACTCCCCGCAGAGACTGGAAGTGCAGACGACGACGACAGCGAACGGGAACCCCCAACGCAAGCACGCGGCGGGGTTCGCCGTGATGATTAAGAACCACGACTGATGACGAACCCCGGACTCGAACCGGTGACCTCCGGCTCGACGACTCTGTGCTTGACCACTGAGCTGACTCGACTTCGAGTCGCCTCGATGACGACCTCTTCCGTGCAACCAAGCTTCTACCGACCTCAAGCTCCGGCATCTGCCCTCGCTGGTGCCGCCACAAGTGTCACTCGATGCGCCCATGCTGTTGTTCATGAAGTCCGAGATCTCCACCGCCGACGAGCTTCGGACCAGCGTACACTCAGCCGCCTGAGTGCATCTTCACGTTGTGGGGCCTGAATGGCAGGTCCGCCTTCTGCGGCTCGTGGGGTGTCTGCAATACATCCGTGTCTCGGCGGCCGAGTGCCAGACGCTTGGTGATGTCGAAGCGCGCGCGCAAAAGCTCCGACCGCTGACGCGTCGTGAACGAAGCGTACGTCCCGCGTGGGGATTTAACCCACGTGCACCAGGATGGCATAGTGCGTGCTTGCGCACTGCACCGCGCCGCCGTCAATCAACGGCGATGGAGATGTCCAAGCTGATCCTGTTGGCGCTTCGATTCGAGTCGACGGCCCTGTGTACTCACGCCAGCTTCGAAGGGTCGCTTCGAAGAGTCGTGCTGCGCTGATCGCCATCTTGGTTCCCCATACTCACCGAGGCGCTACTCTCCGTGCTCACGCTCGTCGCCGAGCGCCGTGTCCGTCGTCCAAGCTGCGTCGGTCGCCGACTGCCGTGTTCGTAGTCCCCACAGTTGTCTTCAGTTGTTTTCCAGTGTTCTTTGCGCTTACGTTGCGTAAGCGCAACTTTGAGAGAAGGGTGATGTAATGGGCCCTCCATTTACATAAATAGGTAGATCTCTTACAGATATGACATAAGTAGGCACAGCAGCACACGGCTAGCGTGTGCTGACATGTCATCATCTGATTGGCTGAAAGTGGGGGAGCCAGACCCCATTCCAGCCAATCAGCTGTTGACCTGCATTTGAGTGGTTCACATTAGATCACGGGCTCCGAGGTTAACTTCAAAGAAGAGCCAAAGTCTATTTATAGCTTAGAAGAGAAGCGAGTGTCAATTATCAACACGGGTATTTTCAGTTAGTTTCAGTCAGTTCTGCATCAAATGCTGCTTTCACCTTTTGTAAAAGTCTTCACCAGTCTGATAAATGCCGTAGACCGGGTCCTTGCTCGTCGATATCCATGCTGCACAAAGAACCTCATCCTCTACTGTACACACTTGTAGTTGGCGCCCCGCGCCTTAGTTGGGGTCACGTTGACCTGCATGCCCGTGCTTCGAATGATTTACCCAAGGCTATTCGCAAAGTTGAATTTGGCCTGGGGGCAGGATAGCCGCGTTGCTGAAGCCGCAAAAGCTATTTTTCGCAGCTAAATTTGGCTTTGACCACCAGGATAGCCCTATTGGTGAATATGCTCTTAGGCCAGAGATTCTGCCAACCACTCGTTGACAGAACCTCTATTTATAGATATCAGTTTTAGGAGGAAACCACAGTTAACATTCAATTCAGTTCTCATTTTATACCAAAGCTATCGCTTAGTCCCTTTATCTAAGTTTAACTATACTTGTGGACGCAAGTATACTTAACCTAAGTTAAATATACCTACGCTTCCTCATACACGTGCGCACACGTGTAAGCTAAAGTATTGGGCTTAAGTAAGCCCATTACACCTGGTAGCACTTTGTAGTCCGTCCAACGACCGACTAACTACACGTTGTATGGAAATCGAACCGCGGGGCTGAGAACCTGCCTGTGGACACGAACATGTCCACTGGTAGCCCAAATGCGCCTGCAACGCACGTTGCACGCGGAGACTGTCCTCACCTGTCGGACCCAGAGTGGGAGGCACTCCAAGAAGCGGCGATAGCGACGATGCTGCGCACGCTATCGCCAACAGAGCAACACGGGGTTGCTCTGGGTTTCATCATGAAGGAACAGCGCGAGACCGTTGCTCGCGCTACGGTGTCGACTCAGTCCACACCGCGCGTGGAGTCATTAAAACTCCACGTAAACAGCTACGTTGGAAGAGAGAGCGAGCCTGTCCTCCGTTGGCTTGTCGAAGTCGACACTGCCATTACGGCTCGACGTATCGTTGACCCGTTGTCGAAGGTTGCGTTCGCCATGTCGTGCCTTGGCGGGCGAGAAAGGAGTTGGGCGTATGGGCACCGACTCACTGATCCTACGTGCGTTAGCACGTACGAGGAGTTCAAGGAGGAGATCAAGCAAGCGTTTGAGCCCCCGCCGAACGAGTTCCGATCGAGGGCTGAGTTCCTTGATCTGCAACAGGGCAAGCATGACGTGCATGCTTACGCCCCAAGGGCGCGGTATTTGGTCTCGAACATCGTGACCAATCCGACAGACGAGGCGACGAAGGTCGTCACGTTCATGAAGGGTCTTAAAGATGGGCCTGTGAAGACGTATCTCTTCCGAGAGTACCCAAGTACTCTCGAGGCTGTGATCACGCTCGCCATGCAAGAAGAGTTTAGCCTGCGACATGCTAAACTGCTTGTGAACGTCCCGCGGCCAATGCCGCGACCGATGGTGAAGCCGACGGGAGGTCCCGAACCAATGGATCTCTCGAGTGCGACGGCTGCTGGATCTCAGCAGCGTCGTGACCAACGAATGTCCGTTGTTTCCGGTGTGGAAACAGTGGTCACTACGCCCGTGAGTGCACAGCGCATGTGCACGCGGCCAAGGGCTGACGTGACGATACCGGGTATCGCCTCGGGAAATAAAAAAACTAAAACGACCAGCAGGCGCGGGGAGCCCTGCTGTTGATGTAGTCGAGCGTGTCGATATCGGACACGCTGTATTAAAGACTGCCACCCCCAGTGAGAGTCACTCTCACTTCAAGAGACAAGATGACAAAGCAAACCTTGTCATCCTGAAGGTAAACTCGAAGAGAGAGAGATCTCTTCGAGCGTTGGTAGATTGTGGTGCGTCGAACAACTTTGTTCGACTGGAGAGCGTAGCGAGGCTTGACTTCGAGGAAGTAGAAATACCTCGAAGTCTGTTGGAAGTAAGACTAGCAACAGGTGTCGTTGTTAGAACCGAGACGCGTGTCGTACGCGTACGCTTCTCGTATCGGGAAAAGAAGTTCGTGGACGAACTTATCGTACTTAACTTAGACGATAAGTTCGACATGGTGCTGGGCATGCCGACGCTTGCACGGCATCATACGGTGATCGACTGGACGAAGCGCACGATCGTGCACTTCGGGAGTAGAGACGCGACAGTGAGCGATGGCCCTGTCGGCGCAGCACATGCACCTCGCGGTGCATGCAACCCTTCAGCAGAGGCAACGCGACGCGCAGACGTCTCCGGTCACCCCGCGCGGACGTCATCGACTGAGAGAGTCGTTGGGAGAAAATGTGACGAATCCGAAGACTCAGATTCGATCGGGTTCGAGAGGTTCCCAAAGCGTCAAGAGTGACGCGGTCGTGTCGACTATTAGTGTCGTCACACAAGTTGAACAAGAGGAGCCAGTCACTAATAAGGACAGTGAATTGGACGCGTCAGCGCCGGGAGCTGATGCGATTGGCCCAAACGTCGAAAACGCTCCGCCTTCAGGCGTCGAGGTAAAGAAGGCGCACAAGAAGCGAACGGCGCAAGCGAGCCAAGCTGCGCAAGTCTCGGTCAGGGACTGAGAGGCTACAAGCAGTGTCTGCCGGGCAGACACAGAAGCTGGAGACGACCGTCGAGACCCTGAGTGTCTGGACACGTACGAATACTGGTCTCCAGGATAAGAAGATGAGGTTGGAGAACCCTCCGACGTTAGCGTCGGAGTTGATCTCGCTTCCAGTCATGAGCTGGAAGCGCTTTGCCCGCGACCTGCACGATGGACGCATCGAGCAGATTTGCATCCTCTTGGACGCCGAGAGGGTGAAGCGTGAAGCGGAAGAGCTGAAGCGGCTCGTCACTGAGGGCGCCGACGCCCTCGGCGCTAAGTCGAAGAAAGAACGTTTCTACGAGCAGAGCTGGGACTCACTCAAGTCGAGTCCTTTCTACGAGGTCCTGCGTGAGTACAAGGATGTACTCCCGGACGATATCGCTGCGGAGTTACCGCAGGACAAGGGCGTTCAGCACAAGATTGATCTCGTGCCGGGAACGAAGTATTGCGTGACGCGGCAGTGGCCACTTCCGCGAGAGCAAGTCAAGGCGATCGACGACTTCTTCGAAAGTCGTCGCAAGGCTGGGCAAGTGCGGGAGTCGAAGTCCCTGCACAGCGCGCCCACACTCTGTGTTAAGAAACCACAGGGTGGGTGGCATTCATGCTTATAACAAGCTGAACGACGCAACGGTACCGGCGCAGACGCCGATACCACGTAAAGATGTGATCTTCGATTTGATGGCCTTGAGCACCATCTTCAGTGCTCTTGATCTGAGAGACGGGTTCTATCAGATCCTCATGCGTGAGAGTAATATACCTCTTACGGCGGTGAGCGCTCCGAGCGGCATGCTCTGGGAGTTGCTTGTAATGCCGCAGGGACTGAAGAATGCCCCTGTGACGTTCAACAGGTGCGTCACGCACTTGTTGCGCTCGGTGCGCGACTTCGCACCGAGCTACTTCGATGATGTGTTCATTCACAGCTGGGCTGTGAGCGGAAAGTCGGATATGAAGATGCACAAAGAGCATCTCCGCAAGTTGCTTGAGCTCATGCCCAAGCACAAGCTCTACGCAAACCTGAAGAAGTGTATCTTCGGGGCTAGCGAGATACCCGTACTTGGGTGTCTCGTAGGGAAGAACGGCGTACGCCCTGACCCAGGAAATGTCAGAGTGATCAATGAATGGCCTACGCCTTCAAACGTCAAGAAACTGCGGCAGTTCCTTGGACTCGCTACGTACTTGTGCAAGTACGTGAGCAACTACGCGGGCAAGATTCGCCCGCTGTCGCAGCTCCTAAAGAAAGATACTGCATGGAATTGGACTGCTGATTGTCAGCAGGCCTTCGATGCAGTCAAGCAGGGCTTGGCTGAAGCGCCGATCTTGGCGGTGGCCGACCAAGATCGCCCGTTCCACGTTGTGTGTGACGCGTCCGATTTCGCAATCGGATGCGCTTTAATGCAACACGATCACGAGGGACGTGATCGCGTCGTCTACTATCAGTCGCGTCAGCTGAGCGCAACTACCCGGTACATGACAAGGAACTCCTTGCCATGAAGTATGCACTCGCAATGCTTCGAGTGTATCTACTTGGGAGTAGACCGTTCGTGGTCTACACCGACCACGCATCATTGCGTTCGGCGATCAAGTCTCCGCACATCTCACAAAGAATGGCAAGATGGCTTTCATTCTTTGCTGAGTACAACTTCCAGGTTGAATACAAACCTGGAAGATTGAGTGTTGTGGCCGACGCCAATGCAATTGGCATCGTAAAGACAACTACTCCCTCATCGGCTTTGTTAGACGATGTGAGGCCCGCATATGCAAACGATGCGGACGCGAAGCAGTTCTTGGACTACTTCACTGCACCTTCTGACAAGTCTCGTCAGAAGCTGGCGAAACACCTCCGAGCCCGTGTACATCGTTATCGTGTAAACAATGGTCTGCTGCTTTACAGCGCAGTCGACGACAACGCCGATCGCATTGTCGTGCAGGAATATCATGAGCTGAAGCTCAGGATCACTTACGAGCATCACGGTGCCCCGACGTCGGGACATCCCGGTCGTGAAAAGACATACTTACTTCTCACGCGTGACTTCTATTGGAGTCACCAGTACAAGTGGGTACGCAAGTACGTCCGTGCTTGCGAGGTATGCCAGTGCGTGAAGCCTGCGCCCTTCTCGCAGGCTCCACATCAGTCACTACCGACTCCGTCCGAGTGTTGGCAGTCCATTTCAATGGACTTTGTCTTTAGTCTTGCGCTAGCCAACAAGCGGAGGACTCGTATTGTGGTCTTCGTTGACCGCTTCAGCAAGATTGTGCATCTTGCTGCAGTTCCAGCCGAGGTGACAGCCAAGCAGACGTGTTCAGGCACCATGGCATGCCGATCGACATTGCGTCAGATCGTGATCCGCGCTTCACAGCGCGTTTCTGGCAATACGTATTTGAACTTCTTGGAACGCAGTTGTCCATGTCGACTGCGGATCATCCGCAGACCGACGGACAAACCGAGCGTGTCAACCGAGTACTGGTTGACGCACTGAAGAGCTACGATCACTCGTTCTGTGGAGCGACTGTTTGCCGATGGCGGAGTTCGCCATCAACAACTCGGTGCATGTCTCGACAGGACATACACCGTTCTACGTGAATGCCATGAAGCATCCACGCGTACCGAGCGTACTCGGTACGGTAGCTCCTTCCTTAAGTGGGGGAGGGAATCCGGTTTCATCCAAACCGAATGAGCACGCTGATACGAGCAATGTATCAGCTGTGACGACGCGCGCACGGACTGCGCGCAGTCCAATCGACGAGAGCACAATGTGTACGCCGGGCGTAGACACTCTCAGAAACAACCAACACCACACACAGGCCGGGCCTGTTGTGATCAAGGACAACGAACTGAACAAAGAGTTCAACTCGAAGGCAATGGACTTTGTCCAGCGCCGACAAGCCGTCATACGGTTTGTGCAAGATGCTTTTGCAGCTTCTGTCGATTGACAGAAGTTGAACGCAGGCAACAATGGCAGGGGCAACACAAATGAATTCAAAGTGGGTTCATTAGTTCTGTTAGCTACACAGAACCTAGCTAAACATGCAGTTTCTGACTTCGGAGCAAGCAAGCTTTCCCCGCGCTTCATCGGACCCTTCACCGTGTTGGCGAAGCATGGCAACGCGTACACGCTAGACATACCGTCCAGCATTCGCCTCCACCCAACCTTTTACGTTGGGCGGCTGAAGGCTTACGCGCAACACGAGGCACCTACTCCTGATGACTCGCCGACGCCCGCTCGAGCGCGACGACGCGTTTCGTCACAGAGGCTAGCATCGACCTGAGGTCGACCTGCAGATTGGAAGCGGTCTGGGAGACCTGAGAGAGCCATGCCTTCAACCGGTTCAGCCCCTGCTTCAATGCAGCGAACTCAGTCGCCTGGAGGCGTTCCAAAGCCTCCATGTGGTCCCAGGGGTCAGAACGACCAGACCCGGGGCGTCTTCCCGCCGCCTCCGCCCCCACTGCGAGATCGGAGCCGGACCCGACGTCCGGTTCATTTTTGTATTCGTTGGAGAGGATTCTCTCCGAGTCACCATTCGTGGGAGCCGCGGAACGTCCTGATGGAGGACGTTCCGGAATTGATGACGGAGTACGAAGCCCGCCACCGCCACCTCCTCCGAAGGGCGTAAAGCTTGAGCGAGAGCTGTTGTCGCCTGCAGCCCTCGGCTGAGTGTTGCGGCCACCCTCAACACTCGAAGCCAGCTGCGCAATAGAGTTTGCACGCAGAGGCTTAAGTTCTTCAGGCCACTAACACCTGTGTACTCGTTAATGTCTCGTTCAGACAGACGCACTGCCCCGGGACGGCAGTGCACGCACGCAGTGCCAGACGGCTCCGCGCAAGGAATTCCGACCTCGACTGCACCCCGGTGCAGCCGCTCGAGCTTGTGTCGCTTCGAGTATCTCTCGTAGCGTTCTCGCGCTAGGCGGATTCGCTCGCGATAGCCGGCGGGATAGCCGTTGACGTTATCAACGAAAGCACCCCAGCTTTGATAAAGTGCCTGCCACTCGGGCACTTTTCTTTTACAGGAAGTCTTCTTATTCCCGTACCACCGGAGCTCGTGGAAGAGCCCGATGTAGCAATCGCGCCTTTAATCCATGACTGGATCAAAGTCGAGTTCCTTAGTGACATCGTCATCATTGATGCCGCTGCAAGAGTACAACGCGTATCGACTCGGTGCCGATGTAGAACCGAAGCGAGATGGTATCTCGCTCGGAGACGGCATCCACGGGTCGCGCACCAGATCACTGCGCGACTCCACATCACCAGAAGGAGTGAAGTTGTCTCCACCTCGCGAACTAGACAGCGCTCCAGCGTCTGCGAGCGGTCTTTCGCTGTCGCTACGCCAGCGCTTTGAGCTGGAAGCATCCGAGTCGTCCTCGCGAGGCCGACGCGGTCCCACGCTAGACCCCTTGCGTTTCGGAGACAAGGCTTCCTTGTCTCCCTCAGTTTCTTCCATGTCGACATCACTTCCATAGTTGAGAGGAAAATCGTCCCCATCGTAAGCATGAACGCCGGAGTCGTTCATGATGGCGGTGACTCTGCCAGAGTCATCGCGAAGTGGATGGGTACCCTTCCACTTCTTCCTGTACTCCTCAATAGACATCATTCTCTTAGGAGCGTTTGTTGTCGTCACTGTTGAAGTGACGACAGTTGTTGAAGCCGCTGCATGTGCAGCAGGCGCGTCGGTCGTAGGCGTCGTTGGCGTCGTTGGCGTGCTCATTTCGAAATGAGCACGAGTTCTCTCCGAAGTAGTTCTTGGATTGATGTGTCGAGACCAGCACATCAAGTCCTGACGGGGAGATGGTGTAGCAGGGCTACACATTGGGTCAACCTCCACCTTAGTGCAACACGCACTGATGGATACATTCAAGTAGACCACATCACACTGTGGTCACCATTCATATTAGGAAGCAATACTATTGGTGGAAAGATGCTGCTTTCCACCAATAAGAATCATGCATTAGGCCAGAGATTCTGCCAGCCACTCGTCGGCAGAACCTCTCTTTATAGATATCAGTTTTAGGAAGAAACCATAGTTAACATTCAATTCAGTTCTCATTTTACCACTAAAGCTACTAATTGTACCTTGATTTAGGTTTAACTATACTTGTGGACACAAGTATATTTAATCTAAGTTAAATACACCTACGCTTCCTCATACACGTGCGCTCACGTGTAAGCTAAAGTATTGGGCTTAAGTAAGCCCATTACACTACTGGCTGGAATGGAGGACCAGGTCTCCCGGTGGAATCCCCCCCCCGTGCTTTACGCACATTTCAATGTCACCACCACGTCCGGCGACTCAAGGCTGATCCTCATCAGTCTCCACGTCGCCGGCGCGGAGCGTCCGCTCCGCGCTTTGCTTGATTCCGGAGCCACGAACAACTTCATTCACGACGACTGCCTCGCCTTACCAGCTATAGCAGCAAAGCAATTTGTATAATAGACAAATCGCCTGCAAATCTCATAAAACGAATGATCGAGCAGTTTGAGATCGCTGTGAAGAAAATCCAGCGATACAATATCACGATATTTTGAAATGAATTTGAAGAGATGATCGCACTTCAAAAAGGTGAAAAATACCTTGAAGAACTTAAAAAGGAGATTGCTGAGGACCTGACTACCTTGATTTAGAGGATTATATCTTACGATACGGCGATTTTGAGAAGGAATATAAAATTCAGGTTAGTGAAGGGGATAACATGAAAATTAAAGAGGGAGACATCATAAAACTTAGAAAGCAACTAACGCAAATTCATGTTCTAGGTTTCAACAGCGGTGGATACGATATTTATCTAAACAAGCATAAGCTATTTGCAGCGCTCAATACTAGAATCCAGAACGCTATTAAAAATCCTTCTTATATGTGTATTTCATCAAAGAACTTCAAGATGTTGGATATTATGAATTACTGCCCGGCTGGAATATCGCTCGACAGGTATCTAACTAAATTTCTCGGTGGATGCAAGTGTGAGGATAAAATTCGTTGTACCTGCGGATTAACAAAAGGTCACTTCCCTTATGAATATCTAACCAGTTTTGACATATTAAACGAGACTAAGCTACCACCTCAATCAGCATTTGATAGTAAAATGATGAAACCAAAGATCACCGATTACAAGCATTTACAGTTTGTTTGGGAGCGATACAATATGAAAATCATACGCGATCTACTGATTTGGTATAATAATCAGGATGTATTACCATTTTGCAAAGCTATCCAGAAACAGAAAGAATTCTTTATGAAATTTGGACTCGATATGCTTGTCGATGGTGAATCTTTTCCGGGATTATCAGAGAAAATCATGTATTAAACTGCATTCCAGAACTTATTCCAGAACTTGAAAAATAAGCCTAGCATCGCCGCACCTGGCTTTGATTTCCCTATGAGCCGTTTCAATGGATATCGCGCTCAAGATATGAAAGCTAAAAGTGAGTTTGATATGACGTATGGGAGAGTCAATACTGTCATGGACAACCAGAAATATCTCTGTGCATTATGCTATTCACCTCTTACTGCTGATACCGCATCTGTTGATCGTATTAGTAATGATATTGGACACACGAATGATAATTTTATGGTTACTGCATTTCGTGTAATGTAGCGCGTAAAAACATGAGCATCAGTGCTTTCCGTCATAAAAAGCTTCTCAAGTATAATTCAGATAAGTTGGTTTACTCTATAGATGAAGAAGAAAAAGACATTTACGACAAGATAAAAATAACATTGTCGGAGGCCCTTCGATTATATTTAATCGATACGCTAAACGTAAAGAGACGGATATTCGAGGTGGTAAGAAGTGTATGATGGTTATCGGCTATGACGCAAATGCTGTGTATCTTTGGGCACTAGGTAGTGAGATGCCTTGCGGACGATTAACCACTATCGAGCCTTATCCATAAATTATCGATGATATCATGAATGATAAGATATTCGGCTTTCTTGAATGTGATATTATAACACCTGAACACCTCAAATATTACTTCTTCGAAATGACAGCTATATTCAAAAACGTCGAAATTGACCCAGATGATGAGAGCGTTGTCGATTCTCATATGTTTGAGTACAACCAGGAGTGCAAGAAGCAATACAGGGAAGATAAATCTACTAATTTTGCCACGAAGGCTCGTAAGCTTATTGGCAGCTATTTCGGCGAAAAGATTCTCATCTACACGCCTCTTCTCAAATGGTATCTAAGTCATGGAATGGAAATCAAAAACATGTAAAGTTTCATTAAATGCAATGGACATCGTGTATTCAGAAACTTCATGGATCAGGTTTCAGATGCTCGTCGCGTAGGTAAAAAAGACAAGACTAAGAAAATGATTGGTGATATAATGAAACTGGTAGGTAATAGCGCTTTCGGACGCTCTGGTATGGACATGACTAAACACAAGAGCGTAAAATACGTTCACACGCATGAAGCAGCTTACAAGAAAAAGAAACACTTTACTTTCCATGATATGGAAGACCTCGGAGGTGCTTGGGAGATTACCATGAAGAAAGAAGTGTTAGGGCGAAAACCCAATTCATCTAAGTATTGCGATCTATCAACTCGCAAAACTTCGAATGTTACAGTTCTACTATGATTGTATTGATTATCACATTGATCGAAGTGATTTCCAGTATCAGGAGATGGATTCGGATAGCGCATACATTGAATTCAGCTGTGATAAACCATTTGAAGAGTGTATCAAACCTCACTTAGCTGAAGAATTTAAGAGACGAAAATACGAATGGTCCCTCGAGATTATGATGAGAAGCTGTGCGCGTATGATCAGACTGCACCTGGTCTATTTGAAAAACATTGATCAACTAATACCGGAAATTTTTGAAACAATCATTCGCGATCAAATAACTCTCAAAGCCATTAACAGTGCCTTCCGCATTTGTAAGAAAAATATGGCAATTATCACCTACAGACAAAGCAACACGGGTTTGAATTATTATTACAACAAGCGACAGGTGCTCTCGGATGGTATATCAACTGCTCCATTACCAATCTAAGTAGGCGCACCTAGTCTCAAGCGTCTATATTCAAACTATTACATAATAATGGGACCTTTTATGGCTCATTGTTTTAGCCGTATACTATAGAGACAAATGGAGAAGTTACTATCAAAGTTATATCATGATCCGAAAACCGGTTACGTAGGCGTTCAAGCACTCTATCAAAACGCGCAAGAGATCGAACCTAAGATTACATTAAAACAAGTTAAAGAATGGTATGCTAATCAAACCGATATTCAGCGTTTCCAAGAACAGAAACACAGCTTTGATGATTTCAAAATTACTTCGCATAACCCGAATGCTTCGCAAGCGGATTTAGCATTTTTCAAAAGTAAAGTGATACTGACGGCTGTCAATATCAATAGTCGAATTGGGTTTGCTCATATTCTAAAGAATAAACAGTGGAGTAGTGTATCGAAAGGCATTAAATTGCTTGAAAAACAGAAAGTTGGCATCCTGACAACTAATAACGGTTCCGAATTCATGAATGCTCAAGCTCAAGCATATTTTAAAAGTAAGTCAATCACGCATTACAATAATGAAGCCGAAGATCATAACACGATGGGTAAAATCGAGCGCTTCAACAGAACGTTGGAATCGCGCTTAACTAAGATTAACAAACCGCTTACGGTTAAGCTACTCAGTGATGTTATATTCAATTACAACAACACAGCACACCGTTCGATCGGAATGACGCCCAATGAAGCAAAAGGTACAGTGATCAAGAGTGAATTAGAGTACAACCGCGAGAATATGGATAAACTTGAAGCTGGGTTAGAGATTGGAAGTAGCGTTCTATATCGACTTAAAAACAAAAAAAATCGGCAAAGAAGATGCGTGATGGAGTAAAACTATTTACGAGATTGTAGTTGAGTGGACCGTCACTCACCAGCCAGCAGCCAAGACGGCGTGCTCGGCGGGCAGGTGGCGGTGGGCCACGGCGGTGGAGTGGCGCACGCGAAGAAGGTCGGGGCTCCAGTGTGTTGGTGAGCAGGGCCGGTGGCGGGGGCGAGCCAGCAGGCTAGCTCCACGGCTGGGATGAACCCAGGTTGAAGTTGGCAAGCCGCCAGAAGATCGCGGGCGGGACGACGCGTCCAGAGAGGACGAGTGGACGGGAGAAGGCGAGGACGGGCGACATCAAGACAAGGAAACGAGAGGTCACGAGGCCGTGAGACGAAAGGCACGCGGAGAAGGGGGAGAGGTCCAAGTGTAGCTAGGTAAGGGCGCTGTTCGGTAGGTAGTTGGGTAGGGGGCTTCGTAGGGGGGCTCCGAGCAGCAGCCTGCTGCTCGTCCCGCAGTCTAGATTTGGCACGGAAGCGTGCTGAGTAAGGGCTAAATAAGACGAACTTTGCGCGGGACGAGAGTGTGCACGCCGGACGAAGCCGGTTAAGCAAGGTGAGGTGCGCCATGTGGGACTGGCGGGGACGGCCGGACAGTAGAGTGTAGGGGGCTGCAGAGAGAGACTGTAGGGGCTGCGGTGCCTAGAGATGGCGCCTTGGCCGAGAGGGCTGCGCACGAACAAGCCGCCTGAGCCAAGTGGCCTTGCTGGGCAGGCGTGCAGCAGCCCGTGCATGTTGTATGGGGACCTAGCGTGGAAGCAGCCCGGTCTACCCCAGGCCGGGTGTGCTAAGAGCTTCTTCCTCTGCGCCTCTATCCTAGACCCTCATGGGGAATGGGCCAGCAGCACGCTGGTGAAACGCCCAGCCCCGACCCCATGGCAAGCGCCCGCCCCAGCGGCGAAACAAGTTCTAAGAATGTGAAAGCTAGTTGCCCGAACGAGGCGGGGGCTAGTTGTGGTCTACAGCGGAGAGGCCCGAGCAAACTACATGGTGGTCATACAGGGGCCTTCCGGGCAGGAATGCGCTGCACTTCCTGCGGGCTTGGCGTTAGTGGGCGTTGAGAGGGCCTGGGTTGAGGACCCGCAGAAACCCACGCTAGCGAGGAAGCGGAGAAACGAAAGCACTTACGAACCATTTCGTATTACTCAATTAAGGTCTACGAAGATGACTACGGCGGCGAGCAATACGCCACGTGACGAGCGCGCAGAGCGACGCGCGGCTTCGATCGACAGAGCGGCGGCAGCGAAGCAACAGGTGACCACGAGGATCGTGGACACGGACGACAGCGGCACCGTGACGCTGAGCACGGAGGAGATCCGGACGGCGACGGGGAACACGCCACTCGGGGCAGGAGTGAGC
>JAHQIV010000093.1:0-35767 GCA_030463285.1 Phytophthora europaea | reverse complement strand
TGAAGGCGAGCAAGGCGACGGTGCAGTCGCGCCTGGCCGGCCTGAAGGAGGCGAACCCGATGATGGGTCTGCGCGGCTGCCGTCTGGGCATCGTACACCCGGGCATCACGGAGATGCAGGCCAAGGCCATCGCGGAGGCGGCCGTGAAGGTGGCTAACGAGGGCGTCTCGGTGCACCCGCACATCATGATCCCGCTGGTGGGCTCGTTCGAGGAGCTGGAGCAGCAGGTGAAGCTGGTGAAGTCGGTGGTGCAGGACGTGATCGGCAAGCGCGGCAAGTCGTTCGACTACAAGGTGGGGACGATGATCGAGGTGCCGCGTGGCGCGCTGCAGGCCGGCAAGCTGGCCGAGGTGGCGGAGTTCTTCTCGTTCGGCACGAACGACCTGACGCAGATGACGTTCGGCATCTCGCGCGACGACGCGCAGGCCAAGTTCCTGTCATACTACGTGAAGCACGGCGTGCTGGAGAAGGACCCGTTCGAGACTCTGGACCAGGAGGGCGTGGGCGAGCTGGTGCGCTTGGCTGTAGAGCGCGGTCGCGCCACACGTCCTAAGATCGAGCTGGGCATCTGCGGCGAGCACGGCGGCGACCCGCAGTCCATCGAGTTCTTCGAGAAGGTGGGCCTCAAGTACGTGTCGTGCTCCCCGATGCGCGTGATGATCGCACGACTCGCGGCTGCGCAGGCGGCGCTCAAGCTCAAGAAGAGCTCGCCTGTGCCCGGCGCGTAGACGATGACCACGCTACGTAGGTGACCATGAGAGCGAGTGAGATAAGAGAGGCCAGGCTCGCGAAGCAAGCAAGCAAGTACGAGGCGCTCGTGTGCATGTGTGCATGTTCAGGCAGTGTAGTTGTCGTATAGGTGGGGCGGCTGCTATCGCTGCGCATTTGAATCTAAACACGAAATGTTTATTGGAAGTGGTCTATAGTCTATAGCAGAGTGCCGAAGTGCGCTCTGCGCGGCGCGGCGCCACTTTCGCATGGGTTGCCCAGTGTTAGTGTCAGCACCGACGCCGCTGCGTATCCCAATGAAAGGCGCAAGCTATAGGATCGGTACCCCTTGTCCAACGTGTTTGATTGAAAACCGGCATTCGTTGCTCGGTATCGTCTTTTAGAAGTTCCGGAGGAACTACAGCTTCACTAGGAGAAGGCTGCAATTTACCCTAGTATATGCTAGAGCAGTGTTTGGCGTCACGTTCTCTAGATCAAGGGGTCCGTCCTTCATCGTGGAATGTCTCGGTGTTGAACATGCGCAAAAATGAGAGGGCTCCGCGATACTACTACTTTAGTAGTACTACGTAGTAGTATTTCTTCAACTTAAACTATCCAGATACCATTGACATGCAAAAAGTTGCTCGTCATTTCAGTGGATACCGCAATTTTGCATTTTTAGCAAACCAACACAAAAAATCCTTCGTTTCTTGATGCGGGCTCATCTTAGTTTGGGTGTTCACCCTGCTCGGTCCTGCACATACCGACGGACACGGCACTTAGAGCCACTTCTGGCGCAAGTTGATCACGAACGGTTCAGCCTGGGCCACAACCTTGGGCTTGAAATCGGCGATAGCATCGATCTTCTCGCGGACCTCGGGCGTGATCTTGTCAGCGTACTCAAGCGCCTTCAGGTTCTCATCCAGCTGCTTGATGCTGGTGGCACCAAGGATCACCGTGGAAACGTGCGGGTTGGACGCCACCCAGGCGATCGACAGCTGAGCCAGCGAGCAGCCCACCTCCTTGGCAACCTCGGCAAGCTTGTCCGCCTTGGCGATCTTCTCCTCCAAGCCGTTCGACAGCATCTGCTTGTACGACGACATGGACAGACGCGAGCCCTCCGGGATCCCCTTGCTGTACTTACCCGTGAGGACTCCGGACGCCAGCGGGGACCACGTGGTGAGGCCGTAGTTGTACTTCTTGTAGAGCACGTCGAAGTCGTACTCGACACGCGAGCGCTCCAGGATGTGGTACTGCGGCTGGTCGTAAACGGGGCGGATCAGGCCAAGGCGGTCGGCGATCTCGCAGGCCTCGATGATGTCCTTGGCGCACCATTCGCTGGTGCCCCAGTAGAAGGCCCAGCCCTGCTCAATGAGGAAGTTCATGGCGCGCACAGTCTCCTCGATGGGCGTGGCCGGGTCGGGGCGGTGGCAGAAGACGAGGTCCACGTAGTCCAGGTCGAAGCGCTTAAGCGACGCCTTCATGCCCTCCACGATGTGCTTGCGGCTGTTGCCCACGTCGTTGGGGCCGGACTTGGTGCCAAAGAAGAGCTTGGTGCTGATCACCAGGTCCTCGCGGCTCCAGAGCTTGCGCTCGATGCCGGCCTTCACCACCTTGCCCATGATGAGCTCCGACTGGCCGTTGGCGTACACCTCGGCGTTGTCGAAGAAGTTGACGCCGTGCTTGTACGCGTGCTCCATAATGCTGTAGGCCTTCTCGAAGTCCAGCTGCGTGTCGAAAGTCACCCAGCTGCCAAACGACAAGCGGGAGACCAGCAGACCGGAGTTGCCCAGGAAACGGTACTTCATGTTGTGCGCGGGGGCGGCCATCGTAATATGGAGAGGGGAGGGGGCTGTCTTCGACCTGAGCTCTTGACGGAAGATTCAATAGTGACGGCATCGGACGAAGCCGGCATTGATCAGCACCAGGCTGTACTTGGGTTTTGTATGCACCGTGTCAGCCAATAGCGTGAACGTTTATGAAAAAGTATCCAATCTTCAATTTTATCATTTGCATACATATACGGCAATGGAGCGATTCCCGCAGCTATTCTGAGATGTCAAAACATACATTTTGACACCCTGTTCAGATTTAGGAACGTGCATGCCCGCCCGCAGCTTTTAATCACCATTCTGTTCCGCATCAACACACGATGAGCAGCGAGGACACAGGCGAGTGCATGGTGTTCGTTATCATGCTTGCTCTCGCTGCTCAAGGCCAAAAGGAGAGGCGCGGTTGTTCTCGACTGCATATTATGCATAGCGCATATTATGCAGTCGAGAACAACCGCGCCTCTTCTTCTGGTCGAATGGAGGTCGTGCGTCAGAGCTACGAGGATTATTCTTCGTAGCTCTGACGCATGACCTCCCATTCGTTGGCACCTGTCGGAAGAACGTCGGTGATGCAGGCCAGTAGAGTGTCCAAGTCGTCGGGGTGTCTCCACACTGTGACCCTCCCGCACCTTACCATGGTGTCTGTTATTGCTGGGCTGTCGGTGGAATCAATGCGCTGCTGGGTGTGACGGCAGCACGCTGCCGCCGAATACTTGGGATCCCCATGTTGGGGAAGAAGGAAAGCGCTGCTGCGAGTGCGGGCTCCGGATGCGGAACAGGAGTGAATGTCGCTGACCAACAACAGATGTTTATTCCGCTCCCCCCTCTTTCAGATCTTAGATTTGAACCGCTGCGCTTTGTCTTTTAGAGAATAGAATGGCTCTTCTTTGTCGGGGCTAGGGTAAATTATGGATCTGAACCAGTTCAAATGGCTGCGGGAATCGCCCTCGCGATCAAACTTGCCTGGCGTACACCGGTGCCGGCGCTGCAGGAGTGCATGCAATAATTGCATGCACTCCTGCATTGCATTGCAATTCGAGGGTGACATTGACGTTGACGTTGACGTTGACCGAAGAGCTTACAAGCCCGTGGTGACGGCTTTCCTGTCTATGTAGTCCATGTCCGATCTTTGCACCGCCAAGATCAACCAGTGCCCATGCCGCCCTCAATCGACGAGGTGGCGCACGAACCAGTCTCCGTTTCTCGTGCCTGCACCGGCCCCACGTCGCCTTGGATGCGCCTTCGTGTGGTGAAACCATGGTGCTACCTTCGAGCATCCTGACGTTCTGGCGTTGGGATCCCGCTGCTTCAGCTACGTCAGACTCGACTGCGGGTGGCACCCCGGACGTCACAACTCAATTCACCGTCGACGCATCAGCTGCACCTTCGCTCCGGACCATGAGCACCACCGCATCGCACAACATGAAGTACCGTTTCCTGGGCAACTCCGGTCTGCTGGTGTCTCGCTTGTCTTTTGGCAGTTGGGTCACCTTCGACCAGCAGCTCGACTTTGAAAAGGCCTTCAGTATCATGGAGCACGCCTACAAGCAAGGCATCAACTTCTTCGACAACGCAGAGGTGTACGAGAACGGTCGCTCCGAGCTCGTCATGGGCAAGGTAGTCAAGGCTGGCATTGAGCGTGGCGCCTGGAGTCGCGAGGATCTGGTAATCAGTACCAAGCTCTTCTTTGGCACCAAGCCAGGCCCGAACCAGGGCGGCAACAGCCGCAAGCACATTGTGGAGGGTATGAAGGCGTCGCTCAAGCGTCTCGACCTGGACTACGTGGACCTGGTTTTCTGCCACCGTGCCGACCCGTTCACGCCCATGGAGGAAACGGTATGTTCCAACAATTTGGCTAGAGATTGCAGTGACGCGGTTTGTACTGACCTGGTTGGTGTTTGGTACAGGTCCGTGCGATGAACTACGTGATCGAACAGGGTTGGGCATTCTACTGGGGTACTAGCGAATGGACTGCCCAGGAAATCATTGAGGCCTGCGAGATCGCGGACCGTCTCGGTCTGATGCGTCCGGTACGATCAATTGGGACTGCTAAAATTCATTTTGTCATAAATGTCATAAGAGACCTAACGGTGAATGCTGTCATCTGACGTCCTTGCAGGTGTTTGACCAGCCGCAGTATCACATTCTGGAGCGCTCGCGTGTCGAGTACGATTTCGACGTGCTATACAAGAAGTACAACTACGGCCTCACCACGTGGTCGCCGCTGGCGTCGGGCATTCTGACTGGCAAGTACAGCAACGGTATCCCGGAGGGTTCGCGGTTGTCCATTCCGCTGTACAAGAACCTGCTCTCGAACGGCCTGGAGGAGAAGATCGCCAAGGTGGTGAAGCTCACGGAGATCGCCAAGGAACTCGGCTGCTCCGTGGCGCAACTGGCCATTGCTTGGGTGGCGTCCAACCTGCACGTGTCCACGGTGATCCTTGGTGCCACCAGCATCAAGCAGCTGGATGAGAACCTGAAGGCGCTCGAGTTCGCGGACAAGATCACGCCCGAGATCCGCGAGAAGATTGACGCTATCGCCGACTTCCGCGCCAAGCTCGTGACGGACCCAGAGCCGCACGTGCTTGCGCTGCGTAAGAAGTACCTGTAGGTCGGTCGGCAGTTAGTACAGAGCTTGTCTTTAGGTTAGTGAACCAAGAGGTAGATGTGCCAGCTAGCATTAAGGGGTTAAACTCATGTGCCGAGATTTTAAACATAACCGCAGCAACAGTTATTTGCATTGAACTCCTTGGTGCTGATCCGCGTCTTCGACTCGGGTGCTCCCGCCAAATCCGGACTTGCGATAAGCAGAATGGCGCACGTTGAAGTTGTATATCAGGTTGATCAAGTGGTGTGGTGCACACCCATCAAGTCTGAACTGAATTTGGCGCCATCTGATCTCCACTATGATTGGCTCGTTCCAAACCACTCAAAGTTTTTGGCGCGCATATTCACTTAAGTACGACACTACGCGTCCGCGCTCATTCATCATCACAGCTTAAATAGCGAGAAGAGGCCGACGGGAGGCAGTGCGCGTGCCTTCCACTCGCTGCTACAAGTTACTAAGCCACAAACTATAGGCATTGACCTACTCCCTACAACTTCATCTTCGCTCTCGCGCTTCTTTGAGGGCCGTGCAGTCCATGCCGACCGCGCTATTAACCATGGAAGACAGCCATCATCTCGCCCCCGAATTCAGTCATGGTACGTTTTAACGCAATTTTACCGCTAATTCCACATGATTAAGAAGCTAATAGTATTCGGAGCAGATTCTTTTGATGCTGACAACCTCTCGGGACTCCATACAGCGTGGCTAGACGACGAACAGCTCAATAATCTGCCAATCATGGACGTGTTCGCAGACATTTCCACTCCTAAGGCACAGGACAGCGGCGTTGAGGCATCAAAAGCAGCAGAGAAGACACAGGAGAAGGGCACAGTAACAGATTCAGTGCTGAACGCTGCAGTAGGAGACCACGACACGCAGCTACTGGACGCAGCACTGGATTTCGCCTTCGACACGGAGCTCTCGCCCATTCTGGAGCCTTTTGCAGACGCTACTGTGGCTATGAGCCCTCTTAGGATGCAGAGGAGACTTTCGAAGAGTCCCAGGACACGCAGGACATCCAGTTCCCCCTTGAGGAGAGCACCTACAGGGACGACGCCCCGACAGGTCAGCAGGACGGTTGGACAGGAGACAGCACCGCTGGCAATTACGAAGCGACCGAGGACCAGGGGCTCGTCGTGGCAGGAGCAGGAGCAAAACACCTTTTTCTCCATGTTTAAGGTCAAGTGGCCGCCTACACCTGAGGGCACACAGGCGCCTCCGTTCAGCTCGCTGCTGCTAGAGCGCTTCGACGCTATCAGTACCAAGGTCAGAACGAAGAGTGTGATGGAGGTGCGACAGTTTTACACTGAAGTGATGCAGAATATTTCCGAGATGCTCGAGGTCGTGGACAACGACATTGACCTGAACAACCCCGACCAAGTGCGAATCGCTGTGTGGTGTTGGCGGAAATTGGTGGCTGATACGAAACACCACGAGGAGTAAGTCAATCGTCTGGTGTGTGTCGATATTTACTCGGTTCTAACGTGTTATTGTGTTTCTTTTAGCTTTCAAGCTCTCGAATCGGATGCTGCATCAGTGAGGCCTCGTTTGGCCAACGTTCTGCTGCAGTCCATTATTCGAAGTCGCCGTCAAATGCTTAAGGCCAAGTCAGATAACGCAGCCAGCAACAACGGCAAGTCAGCAGCTCCTGGAATTACGTCTATCTCAGCTTGGGTGTCACGGTCGAACCTGAGTTCCTTTTTCGACAAAGGAAGCGTTCTAGCACCTGAGACGTCGTCAGTGCAGATCCACCACCCCATGGTGAGAAAGAAACACCCTGCTGCACAGAGCCAGGTAGCTGCGATGCCTCCTTCTAGTTCCCCCTCCGTCACTGGTAATGCCACAAAGGTGTTGTCTTTGCCAACTGCACAACAGCCGCACGGTGAATCACCAGGGGGAGCGACGCTCAAGCGTAAGCGCAGTGGGTCTACCGACCGTTCTCCAGCTCCTGGATCTGCAAAGAAGACCCGTCGGGCGGAAGTGGAAGATATTACTTTCACCAGCCCACCTCCCACCGACAAGCGCTCCCGATCGCGCACGCGAAATGGCGTTGCGTTCCACACGCCTCAGCAATCTCGAAAGAAAATTTATATCAAAATGCGAATGGTTCCGCGGGACAAGGAGACCAAGTCGAATATGGTACGCTGTGGCTGCAGGCCGAAGGTGGAGCTAAAGCTGTCATCGACCAAGAAAATCTCGGAGATTACGGATCACATGACCAAGAAGTGGGCTAAAGTGCGTTCGCTGCTGCCGAAGGGGGCCGTGCTGTGCTTCTTTCAGAAGAACGGGGCTGACAAATGGTCAAAAGAGGAATCGAATGTGACTTGCTTTGATATCTGGAAGCACTGCGGCAAGCAGACTAAAGGCGAAAATGTGGTCGAGGTTTTGTATCTATGGAAATTGCCGGAGGAATCCAATGCCGACGATGAAAATGTTCAAATGCATGATATGATGCCGCTGATGGCGCCGTCCGGACTATTCGAGCAGGAGGTAGCTGCTCAAGTGCTGAGCAGTGGGGACGAAAGTGAAACAACACAGATGTCTCCTGCCTGCGGCCTGCTGGAGTTTGGCCAGAAAGTTGCTTTTGATCGAAGCATCACCGCCGAGGCGAAGGAGGAAGCTGCCGCGCTGGACGCGTTGATCAGTGACAGTGGCGACGAAGACCTTGGCGAGGAGTACAGCCCATCTACGGGCCGTCTGCGCCGGCGCATCCAGCCGGTGCTAGTATCTAAGGAAGAGTTCAATATCTAAGCGTAAGCAGACCTTGTAACAGTACTCCTTCGTATTGGAGGAAGCAAAAAATGCAACCGCATTCGTATTATCTAGCAAAAGCACGCGTCTAATTTTTAGGCTGTGCTAGCAGGAGACGGTAGTGGAAGCCGCTCTCTAAGGACGCCACCTTCATGTCAGCGAGCTCCTTCACCGCGTGGATTCCAGATTCGAAATTCCATTCGTACGCTTGGCCGTCGGCTGCAGGGTGGACAGCATCGCAAAAGATCAGTTACGCCACAATCACCAGCAAGCAGCCCAGCACACAACAGCAGACGCACCAGTGATGAAAGATGACTTATCGACACCCTTGCCGATCTTCACGATGTCCTTAGCCCGTACAACTTGGTCGTTTGTGATCTGTAGAGGGATCGTGTGCATCTGAGATCCGACGTGAGCAAAATCGTTGTTCTCTTGACGGCCCGAAGGCGTGCGACCCGCCAACCAGATCTTATCATCAGCTTTGCCATGTGAACCAGAATTGTGTCAGAAAAGTGCTCCTAAACTCGACCAAGCAAGAACAGTGGGTAACTAACGAACTCACCAGTAATGAAGGTCGTGTGGAACTGGCTGCACTTGAGGAGTTTAACAGCGTCGCTAGTGCGTACAAGTCGCGGGGTGATCTGGTCACCGTTAGTTTCCGCTTTTCCCTTCGGGTTTAGCAACTTGCCCCACAGGTACAGCTCGCCGTCCTCTGTAAGGCATCAACATGCATCAGCGTTAGCATGTGCCCCAACAAAACACAGCCCCACAATCCCCGAACATAAGCATACCTGAAACAGCGCAAGAGTGGTTGAACCCGGCTCCCACCCGGGCGATCTTCTTGCCCTTCAGCGCAATGAGCTCCTGCGGCGCATCGGCATTGCCCGTGCCAAAGCCAAGCTGTCCGCGCTCGCCCTTGCCCCACGTGAACACGGTGCCATTCTTCGTCACCGCAAGTCCGTGCTGGTAGCCCGCCGCAATGTCCACGATCTCATCACCGTCGATATCCACGTGAGTAGGCGGCTGGACACTGACGCTCTCCTCGCCAACGCCGCACTGGCCGTAGCTGTTGGCGCCCAACGTGAAGAGCTTGCCGCTCTCCGTCAGCAGTAACGTCAACGCCGTGGAGCACACGATCTTCTTCACCCGCTCACCCTCCGGCAGCTCCAGCAGTGCCGGCTCCAGTGTGTCCACCCCGCGCGCACGGGTGAAGCTGTTCATCCACCACACGAGCTTGGGCAGCACGCGCTGCATGTTGGTCGAGCGGATGACGTCGCGGAACGAGTGCGTGCGCCCGTAGATATAGGCGTCTCCGTCGTTAGTGACGAAGCCAGCGTGGGCCCAGCCGACGGAGATCTCCTTCACGGACAGACCCGTCGTCGTCGGCAGCGGCGTGGGGGTCAGTACGTTCTCGTAGCTGCCCGTGCCCAGCGCGCCCAAGAATCCATCGCCGTACGACAGCAAGATAGCTGCACAAAATGAATTAATTTACCATAATACGAAGAGAATACAGACAATTAAATTAGCACGTGAGGAATTATGGATAGAGAACAGGGGTGAACTAGCTAAAACGTACGGCCAGGAGCAGATTGCGTCGACAGCGCAGCGGCTGAGGAGAATGCAACCGGAAGAATCAGCAGCACAGTTAGAGGCCAAGACAATTAAGGAGGTAGGTGGAGAGACAAAGACGTACTGCGAGCAGCGGTGAGAGTCGAGCGACGGCCGAGCGCAAGGGAGCGCAGCGACATCATGACGTCCACAAGTCGAATGACCGGGTATCAGGAGCGCGATCTTCTATTGGTCAAAAATATGTTTTGCTCATCAACGCTTTTAACCGACCAATCAGCACTATCCAGCGCATCTGCGCAGTTGAAGGCAAGTAATCTCACGCAAGGATACAATTGAGAAAGCTTACAGGGAATTTGATACCTTTTCTTGACCTGGCAACACGATCTTGGAGGCGGACGGTTCACAAGGTGGTTGGTTGACTGACTACATCTGGCACACATGACGCGAGCTATGGATCAACACAATTGCAGCTTCTGTCGACGCGATGATATGCCGCCAACTCGCAATACTCAAGTCACTCCAGTCCTTGGTTACAGAGCGGACAGGACGGCGCGCGCTGCGAGTTGACCGAGGTGAAGGCCCACTTGTCCAGACACTCGAGGTGGAACTCGTGCTTGCACTTGCGCAGCAGACGCAGCACGTCGCCCGTCTGGTACTCTTCGCAGCAGATGCAGCACGTGTCGTTGTTGGACGGCCCTCCACGGTACTTGACCAGCAAGTCCACCAGCTCTTGGCGCTCCACGCAGCCGGCAAATTCCACGTCGCGACGCTCGAGGCGTTGCTTGAGTTCGGCGATGCTGGCGTCCTTGAGCTCCTCTGGACTCCTGAACTCCTCGGTTGGCATCACTTGGATGGTGCGCAGCGTGCGGTTGAACGTCTCGGAGCGCGCGTCTTCCTGCGCCGCGTGGTTCTGGTTGTTGGTCTCGCGCTGCGCCGCCGCCGCCGACACCTGCGCGTAGGCCTCTCGGAAGAAAGCCACCCAGCCCATCTCAGGGTGCTGCAGCAGCAACAGCAACAGCAACAGCAAATAATAGACAACGGTCAGAATAATTACAGATACTACACGGGGATATTTGGAGTTCTTGGTGCCTCACCCGTCCGCGGAGCTGGTGGAGCACGCGGCAGAAGCGCGCCGCCTTCCAGAAGGTCATGAACGAGAGCCCGAGCAGGAACAGGATGGCCACGTTGAGCGCCAGCGACGCGCCCTCGTTGTCCGCGGCGTTGCTCTGCAGCAGAGGCATCACTACCTGCACGAACAGCAGCAGCGCCACCATCCACGGGTTGTCCGTCGCGTTGATCATCACGAACATGGCTGCGTTGTTCCCCTTTTTCGACTAACAACACACTTGCGAGTCGCGACTCTGACTCAAATTGGAAAATGGGCCTCGCGCTCTTGCCTTTGTAACGTGTCGCAGCGTCTTTGCCCAAGTGATCTCGCATCATGTACCCGGTATTTGGTACAGTTGTAGTCTCTTGTGTATTATAGCTCCTGAGCAGCAGCATGAACGCGACTGCGCCGGCGCTGATCCCGCCCTTCCGCTTCAGCACCGTGCAGCAGGGGCTGTATCGCGGGGCGTACCCGACGCTCAAGAACTTCCGCTTCCTACGGCGACTGGGGCTCAAGACTGTGGTGTCGGTGATCCCGGAGCCGCCCACGAGCGACCTGGCGGGCTTCTGCGCCAATGAAAAGATCACGCTCCACCACTTCTACGCCGAGAAGTTCACGTCCGACAACGTGACGGTGTCGCCCGCCACGGCCGCGCAGATTATCGAGATCCTGGTGCAGCAGAAGAACCTCCCGCTCTACATCCACTGCCTCGACGGAGCCAACGTCACGGGCATCGTCGTCATGATCCTCCGCAAGCTCCAGAACTGGACCAAGCTGGCGACGGTCTCGGAGTTCTGCAGGTCGGGAGACGCTCAATTGCAGTTACAATACTGTGCTGGTCAGAGGACTTAACTTTTGTATATTGTTTGGCTGCAGATTCACGCGGGACCACGGCATCGAGAAGGACGAGTCCGAGTACCTGGCGACCTTTTCGGAGGAGATCGTGGTGACTGCCGACGCCCCGCAGTGGCTGTGGAACGGCGTGCGAGTCACTAAACACCCGACAATGATCGTGCATCAGCCAGACCTGGAGCTTGCAGCTGCCAGCACGCTGGATGCTGCCGGGAACCCGAACAGCGGCGCGCCGAACCTCAAGTGGGAGACGGAAGTCGAGAAGACAGAGGCCATCCTGCGTCAGTTCGAGGAGGCGACCCGCAACCGCATTGGAGAGGCCGTTGAGGGCGGCGAGGAGGTGGAGACGATCATCGAGGAGGCATTGCAGGAACTGCCGCTCTCCCGGTCGCTCGAAGCATTGGATCTTGCGGGCGTTTGAGAGCACATCCACAAATCTTATTAAATGTGAGTCAAGATTTTAAACCGGGCTCCACCTGCTGGAAATTCTTGCAAATTCAATTTGGCGGCGATCGAGATCGAGTTGCTGCCCACGGCGCCAAAACGGTACTTGTGTACCACACAAGATGTACACCAAGTTCAATATCCCATCCCGCTGGTGCTACGCACTTGGCAATCGGCATGGCGTCCGTCAAGCCCAACGAGGCAGCAACAGGAGAAGCGACTGAGAACCAGCCATCAGATGCAAAGGCGGCCACCACCTCCGCTATGTTCGTGTTCACGGCAGACAAGGCTGGCATGAAGGGCGTCAACAAGCAGCACGTGCAGGAAGTCGTGCACAAGATGTCCAAGGACTCGTCCTTCTACCAGAAGTCGCTGCGTGACAACGAGAAGGTGGAGCAGCGCGTAGCTGCCATGCGCGAGAAGCTCGCGTGCTTGACAGGAGGTCAGCAATTGCGATTGCAGCAGGAGGCCGACGTTCGAGTCGCGCAGATGGAAGCGACGCGGGACCTCTCGCGCGCTGTCGTGGTTGTCGACATGGACATGTTCTACGCGGCCGTGGAGATGCGAGACGACCCCAAGCTGCGCGACGTGCCCCTCGCAGTCGGCGGGATGAACATGATCAGTACGACCAACTATGCGGCCAGACAATTCGGAGTGCGTGCTGCTATGCCGGGCTTCATTGGCAAAGAACTTTGTCCGGATCTGCACTTCGTGCCGGTGAACATGGAAAAATACGCAGGTGTAGCTGCTCAGGTGCGCGATGTATTTGCACAGTACGACCCGTACTTCGAGGCTTTCAGCTTGGATGAAGCGTGCCTGGATCTCACAGAATATGTCGCGAAGCATTGGCGAAAATATGCTTCGGTCGCTGAAATCGACTTCGAGAGTAAAGAAACCGACGATGAAGCGCAGTGGGCATCAACGGCTGATGGTCGAGCTGCTATTGCTGCAGCAGTTGTCCGTGAATTGCGGCAGAAAATCTTCGACTGCACCCAGCTGACGGCAAGTGCTGGAATTGCAGTGAACGCCATGCTGGCCAAGGTATTGTTAAATCGGTCATATTTCAAGTATCGTAAGTCTCTGAAGCTAACCTAGTTTTTGAACGATGCAGATTTGCTCGGACATGAACAAACCCAATGGTCAGTATGTGCTACCGTTTACGCGCGAGCGCGTGTTGGCTTTCATTCGCGATCTACCTGTACGTAAAATCGGTGGCATTGGCAAGGTTACGGAAAAAATCCTCAGCGAGGCCCTGGACGTGCACACTGGCGGCGAGCTTTTTAATCAGCGGGGCAAGATCTTCCATTTGTTTACTGAGAAGACTGCAGTGTGGTTGCTGCAAACTTCGCTTGGTGCGCGAGGGCGTCGCGAAAAACAAGAGCGCAAGAGTTTCAGCCGTGAGCGCACATTCCGAAGCTTGAGTGATCCCAATCAGCTCGAAGCCAAATGCCTGGAGATCTGCGAAATGCTTGCGAAGGACCTCGAGAAAGCGAACAAAGCTGCAAAGAACGTGACGTTTGTCTACAAGGACACCGATTTTGCTCGCTGCACTCGATCGGTGACGCTAGCGTCTGCGGTTTTCAGTGCTGATGATCTGTACTCCAACGCTGTAGAGCTACTACGCCGCGAGTTGCCGCTTACACTCCGTCTTATGGGTGTCCGCGCAGCGACATTGGTTTCTCGTCCTAGCAGCCCGAGCTCATCTGGAAGAACGACCAATCCGTCGCAGTTCGATGGCACCAAAAAGCGGCAAATGGTCATCAACAAGTTCGCCAAGCGGGTACCCGATCCAACTACTGCATTATCGTCGAATAACTTACGAAATTCAGCTACACGCGGCGACGAAAGCAGTGAGCGGGATCTCGAGACCGAAGCTGCGATGGGAGAATACTTCGCTTGTCTTATGAAAGCCACCGCTAAGAAGGACGACTATTTCCCGTGCCCAGTATGCAAGCAAGCTCTTGCCGTTAATGCTGAAACCCGAAACGATACACACCTAGACGGATGCATCATCGAGAAGAAGATATCTTGCAAGAGGATGAAGAAAAGCGGTACCCCACACGCGTTCACTCCCGGGTCAAGCCCAAAGAGTAAACCAGAAGTGGACAACAGGCCGTGTCCGATATGTGGCAAGCTGCTGAATGTGCGAAACAACATGGAAGTGAACGCTCATATGGACACGTGTGTCGTGAGTAAGCAGCCAATTTCAGCGTCGTCGCCACTGCGCCACACAATGCGCAAGAAGCCGAAGAAGAGCGGCATTTCACAACCGTTCACAGCCGTGCTGGGGTCTGACAAGGCGGACGAGGATTCAAAGCCATGCCCAATCTGCGGGAAGGTTCTGAACGCGCGGAGTAACATGGAGGTGAACGCGCACATGGATGCCTGTGTCACCAGAGATCGCTCGCCCCCCTCACGGAGGGTGTCGGGCCAAAAGAGAGGAGCACACGATGTACTAAGGAAACCTGAGAACAGCATCGATGTATATTTTCGTAAAAACTATAATGACTAACTTGTTAGAGTTGAACCACCACGGTGGTGAGACGGCTCGTGTAATGCGTTCACAATACAAATTCATGTAAACCTGTATGATCCTTGTGGAAATACAGTATACTACCGGTAGCTTCATGTTTTCTCCAACTTGCTGGAGAAGTCACATGACAAAAGACTTGTCAATAAATGTCATACTACTTAGTACTGGTATTGGATTGATTGATTATCTCTTTGCTTGGATTTCGGCGCAGCAAAATGCAGGCTACCAAGAGCTCAACATGGGCCGATCGACATAACAAAGGTTACATGCTCTGCAAGCACTGTTATACTGTAGTACTACTAGTAGTAACTGCTTGACGTTGCAACCTAGTGGGCATTCGTCAGACACCTTTCAAATCTACTAATACAGTGGACCGATTCCCGAAGGATCTGTCGCGGGCATTTTGTACAGATTTCGTACAGATTTCCATAAAACGGCCACTTCTAGACAACTCGAGTCCGCCGTCGACTCGATTCTATCGGAGGGTACCCCCCCCCCTCCGACAGATTTCTAAATGTATAGATCGAATGGCTAGAATGGTGAAGATCTCCCACCTGCTCACTGAATGACGCTGGCAAGCGTAATGCGGATGATAGATCACGCGGACGACGAAGACGAGTTCGTCGACGAGTCGACGAGCGCTAACGTCGCAACGCCGGCGCAGGGCGAGGCCATCCGCAAGCGGTGGCAGCGAGGCAGAAGCAGTCTAATGAGGGCGGATTTGCCACGGAAATCGAGCTCCCTGTAAGTACGCCCTCGTCAGACTGCTTCTGTCTCCTGTCAGGAAATGATGCTGCGTTTAAGCTGGCCTCGTCCTCCAAAGTCACGTTGTGGCCCTTTCGCAGAATTACATGTATTTGGCTAATTTCAACCGCTAGAACACGGGTGACGGGGCTGCGAGTCTTTCCACTCGGTGACAACGGCTAGAGAACATATATCCCGGCCCTCGACTGCCGCAAGACGCCCATTGTACAAATGGCGGACCCGATCTCATTCGCTCGAGTCACGTGGTTCATCGATGATAGTTAGCAGCGCCATAGTATCGAAATCTCTGTAGCCTTGCGGTCCCCGTGGGCCCGCCGCGCTCGCTAGCAGGTTCCATGATCGCTGCTGAGTGGTGGGGCTTGCCAGGGAGTGCAATTGACGTGCGTGAATGAGGGTCGAAGTGACACTTCAACTTCAAAGTGGCTCCTCGGATTTGTACCGAATCTAGACATTTAGACAGCAAGTGGCCTGCGGGCTGTACGAAATCTGTACACGAATTTTTTAGACACGAATCTGTGATAATAAACGGTCCAAAACTGTGAAACCAATCCGCAGTCTCGAAATGAAGATAAAAACAAGAAGTTGGTCTGCAAAATGGCTTCTTTCTCTCTATGCAGTTGGAATCCGCGGTCTAATCGCCTCCCAAGTCACTCTACATACCACATCTAATGTTTTCTATAGCAAATTAAGGTATCAATCGAAAGAGATGGATCGTGGGCGCGAAGTCGAAGACGCTCATTCCTCGTCAGAGTCGCTGTAGTAGTCACCGCGAGCCTCAGCCTCCTTGCGGGCTTTTTCTTTGGCCTTCTTCTCCTTGCGGGTGAGTTTGCGCTTGATCTTCGTCTTCTGGACGTTACCGAAAGCATCGATGGTCTCCTCCTCGTCCTTCTGCTCAATCTTGGTCTTGTCCTCAGCCTGCTGGCCCTCAATCATGAGGAAACCAGCCTCCACATTCCACGTCTCCTGGGTCAGGGCCGACGAGAACTCGTTGTGGTGAGTAATCATGACCACACCACCGTTGAAGTCCTTGATAGCCGAAGCAAGGGCACCAAGAGAGTCGCGGTCAAGGTAGTTCGTCGGCTCATCAAGCACAAGGATGTGCGGGTTCAGCCACATAGCGGCAGCCAGCACGACCTTCACCTTCTGACCACCGGACAGACCACGCATGCGCGAGTGGGTACCAAACTCGGCACCCAGGCCGAAGCAGTCGAGGTGCTTCTGCACAGCAATGGCCGTAGGCGGACGAGCCTGGAGGTTGGCGCGAGCGGCTTCACGGTCATCGGCGATCTGAAGAAGCTTGTCCCAGCCCCACTTCTCACACTTCTCACGCGGCACCCAGGCGTTCTCGTCAACCGGGCACTTCTCCCACTTGAGCTCGTACTCGAAACTCTTCTTGAATTTGCGGCGGGACACAATCTCCTCCAGGACGCGCTTCTCGCCCTCCCAGTTCACCGGCTTCTTGAAGTGCTCCTTCTCCTGAGGGGACAGCTTACGGGTCTCCTTGGCCAGAAGCTCCTTGTCCTCACCGGACTGGAAACGCCACTGGATGTACTGGTTGGCCGTCTCGTCGAGGTGCGACTCAATGTGGTGGAAAGCGTGCTGAGCCACGTAGGCGAAACGCATGGAAGGGTGCTTCCACACCTGACCGCTCGTAGGCTCCACCTCACCCGTCAGCATCTTGATCAGCGTCGACTTACCGGCACCGTTGGGGCCAAGCACAGCGATACGGCTCGACAGAGCGCACGTCACCGAGATGTTGTTGATCGACGGCTTCGGGGTACCAGGGTACTGGTACGAGCAGTTCGTCAGACGAATGATGGGCTTACCCTTGTTCTTGATGTCGGCAAGGAAACCAGGCTCCGGGAACGTGAACTTCACGTTGTCCGACTCAAGCTCGTAGTAGGCCTTGGCCTCGGGCTTCTGCTCAACGAAGAGAGAAAGGTTGCCCTTGTAGATCTTCAGCTTACGGGTCTCGTAGTGGATGATGTTGGTACAGACGTTGTCGAGGAAGCCAGAGTCGTGGGACACCATGATGGAGGTGACGGTCGGCACGCTCGTCAGGTAGTTCTCAAGCCAGGCGACGTTCTTGACATCCAAGTGGTTCGTCGGCTCATCAAGAAGCAGGATGTCAGCCTTCAGCAGCATGGCACGCGACAGCTCGAGTTTCATCTTCCAACCACCCGAGAGGGAGCCCACGGCCTGAGCCTGCATCTCCGCGGTGAAACCGACGTCAGCCAGAGCGTCCTCAACCTCCTTGCGAGGAGTGTCCTTCAGGTCGTCATCGATCAGGATGAAGTCGACCACCGAAAGCTCAGCCTCCGAAGCCTGCAGGTTGTGCTCGACGAACACAGTCTTCAGCTCGTCCTTGCTGGGGAAGCCCTCAAGCTGACCGTTGGCAATGGCGCGCATCAGCGTCGACTTGCCACAACCGTTGGGGCCGCACAGACCGTAACGGTGGCCACGCTTGAGGCGAAGGCGGGCGTTGTTCAGCAGAATCATACCACCGTAAGCGAGCGAGAACTCACAGTTGCAAAGGTCGGGGATGCCCTCATCGCAGTCAACGTCCTCAATGAAGATCGACTTGTTCTCCTTGAAACAGCGGTCGCGAATCTCCTTGGACAGAGGCTTCAAGTCGTCAGCCTTCATGAAGGTCTTGAAGTACGCGCCGATCTGCTTCTCGAAGGTGGACTCGTTGAAGTTGCGGGACACCACCAGGAAGTAGCAGATGCCCGTCACGTAGTCGACGGAGAAGCTGTCAATGTTGGCCTTCACGGCAGCCGGGCTGGCGGCGATCGACTCGACAACAACCTTGTGGATGTTCTCGTAGTCAACCTTGAGCTCGTCCTCAGACACCTCCATGGAACCACCAGCCACGAACAGGGTCTCGTGGGCGCGGGTAGCGACCTCACGGCACTCCGGGTCGGCCTGGGTCTCAATGACCTTCTTCAGTCCGGGCAGCAGCTTCGGGATGAACAGTTGAGCCTCAGCGGGGTCGTCCATCAGCTTGCACATGTTGTCAATGATGACAGCGGCCTGACGCTTGACAGCGGTCTTGCCCTCAGCCAGGGCGCGCTTCAGCAGCGGCTCCATAATGGCAAGAGCGGGGGCCTCCACAGTCTTGACGAAAGTGGTCGAGGCCAGCTTGTGCGTGCACTCCGGCACCTCGGTGGGGTTAGCCAGGCAGCTCACCAGAGCGGGGATGAAGGGCTCGATATCCATGTTGCCCACTACGTTGCAGACCTTGGTCATGGTGTCCTTAGCGGCGACCTTGACCTCTTTGCGGGTGTCCCACATGCAGTCCGTCACCTGGGGGATGATGTCGGGCAGGCAGCGGCTGACCTGGTACGGGGCCACCTTGGAGAGCTCAGCGACGAGGTCCAGTGCGCCCTTCTTGGTCTGCCACTTTTTGGAGCGGTCGAGGCCAGCGAACAGGATCGGCAGGATGCGGATGGTCGAGTTCTTGTTGGCCGAGCAGATGATGGTCAGGGCAGCCTCCTGCGCCACGGGGCGCACCGCGGGCTTCTTGTCCGCCAGCAGGTCCAGGAACACGGAGAGCAGGGGCAGGAGGTAGGCCTCCACGCGCTCGGCGTGCTTCTGCATGAGGTCATCCACGACGTAGGCGGCCACGACCTTGGCATCCGCGTCGCTGCCCTCGAGGGCGTTGCGCAGCTCCTGGGAGACGACGCCTAGGTTCAGGTTGGCATCGCCGGCCACAAGCTCCGAGACCTTCTCCGCCGCGACCTTCTGCTGGTCGGCCGAGCTCTTGAGAGCCTCCTTCAGGGCCTCCGTGAAGTGCTTGCTCTGGTCGATGGCGAGCTTGGTGATGCCGTCGGTGGGAGCGTACGGAGCCATGGTACCGAGAGAACTGTTCTTCCTTGGGGCAGTTGGCGTGGGGTACTAAAGGCGCTCGCTGGGCTTGGGCTCGGCGGAGTGAATTCCAAAATGACAGATCCCGAGGCCGGCGCCGGACTTGTAAAAGACCGAGGAGTGATGGTCGCACGGAGCCCCACATGTGGCGCTCTCCGCCAGTCAAGAGGACGAAACCCCTGCTGGCCAGTCAGCGAGGCTGGGAAAGGGCGCGACTCACCAAGGGTTGTGTTTAACACGCTCGTCCCGGTCATGCAATCCTGCATCAGTGTAGCCAGTGCAGTTTTTCTCACGTCCGCGCGGGATTGGTTGACTGCGGCCCCGCGTCTTTGCAAAAACACCGTCGCTCGCAGCCTCGCCCGCGCCGCGGTCCATCGATTCGCAAGGCAAGCCGCGACGCAGCCGCTACATGGTCCGGTGGCATCCATCGGGGGCCAAGGAACGGTGGCGCCAGCCCGGCCTGTCGCTCTCGGTGCGGAGGCCAACGGAATTGACGCCTATCAACGGCATCTGGAAACGGCCGCGCGATGAAATTTCCGTATTTGACAGGTTACATTTCCCAAGTCCACGGCCGTTTCGGGCGCGAGCTGACGACGGTGGGTCGGTCAGCGCACTCGCTGATTGGCCCGCTGGATCACTAAAAAAACAGGTGCTCAGCTCACGGATATTTGACCCTGTTGAAGACGATGACCGAGACTATATCGGTCTTAAAGGGTACTGGGTTTTATACAGGTCGTCATTGGGACTATCTGATAAGACAGCGGCAGCAGCAAGCGGTTGAAGTCAGCGGCGGAGGTCTTATTTCGTCGCAGGACCAGCAGCGTCGCAAATAGCGCTGTTTTCCGCCGGGCGGTTCTTGACGGTGCGCCCGTGTCTTTGCCCTTGAAGTCAGCGCCATCGCTCATTGTCGCTGCGACCGTTTCACTCCCTCGCTTCGGGGTGGAGGCCCACCAAAATACAGTCCTCTTACAGCACGCTAAGTGACGCAAGGTGATTTACTTAGCCTTTCGGGGTAAGAAACTGGCTGCAAGCACAGTCACGAACCAGAACACTGGGCTTTTGTTGCCGCGCTGTGCCGAACTCCCCCGCCACGTCCGTTTGGTGGTGAGCTATTTTGGATGCAACGGGGTATGTGTTTCCGCAGGTGGTGACCCGGCTCTGGCCAAACGTCTCAGGCATATCGCGGCGTCATCCTTTTCTGACTCTTCAGGATTCGGGCGGTACGTGGCCACAACGGTTGGCGGAAGCAGGACTGGCTCGGAACCGGCGCCGAAGCTTGGAACCGGCGGCGAAGCTCGTCGGCCGGCCTCTCGCGGCCGTCGGGTTCGTCTTCACGTCTTGCACTCGCCGCCAGCACCTCAGCGCCACGAATGACTGGCTGTGGCGCTAGGCAGCGCAGCGAATGCCACGCGGACAGCGTGCTGTATCCAACTGCTATGGGAATGTTAAACAAAATGTATGTATGTAGGGGTGTAAGGCCCTGAGGCGCGCGTAGCATTTGCATTCGCATTGGGATTGCTGCAGTGGTAGTTTTGTGGAATCAACCTAGCTGCAGTAAATTTATTATAGATGTTCGCCTGAGTGGCTTAGCGCGCATCGTTCGGTTAGCCGGTATACGCCGTTCGAACGGAATGCTGATGCTGCTCAGGCTGAGATCGCGCGAGTTTGGTGAGCGGTGACCGGCCACACCAACGCTCAAAGATTAGAAGATGCTGCTGCGTTATAGTACCAGCAAATGCGGTGCTGTTCCGCCTCGCGTCTGCCGTTGTCACGGTCAAATGGCTTCTTCCCTTTCTCCGCCTCCATGGTCACCGCAAACGAAACTTGCTGCGTCCTCCTCTCTCTTGCCCTGCCTCGCATCGCATGGCTGCTGTTCGTAACGCTTCCGCCGCAGCCTTCGTCTCACCGCGGCTTACGTGGCTGTCCTCAGCTGATTGCCCGCTCCTCCGTAATCTGCACTCGTCACGACTGGCTGGCCCGCTGGCTGACTGGCCTCCTCAAGAATTTCGCTGGTTGTTTTCTGGTGCACCGTTGCCGCTGTTCGTTGCTCACACGCTCGCGCTCCGAAATCCGTTTCCCCGTGTCGCGTTCACGCGGCGAAATGGCTCCACTCATCCAGAGCCTCGACAACGCGCAGACCTTCACTCCTCGCTTGCCGCAGCTCCCCAGGCCGTTTCTTGTTCACGCCGTCGTCTGTTTCGCTGCTCCGCTCGACTGGAACGGGTCCCGCGCGGCCCGATCTCGGTGGCGAAGCCCTTTTCCACCTGCCGCCCGACCCGTGACGGGTCCGACCACGTGGCCACAGCCAGAGGCAAGCGACGTGGCGTTAAACACACTGACGAGCTGAGTCAGCAGCCGGTGAGACTGCTAAACAGCATATTTCGTTGGCGTCGACCAGAGGAGCTCCCGCGCCATCGGTCCTTGGATTCGGAGACACGTCACCACGGCAACAACAGAGCACAACCACTGCATACAGAACGCCCATATACACCACACTGCACTGCACAGGCAAACGGTTCACACGTTATCTTGCTCGGCAAGACCGAGAAATCACCCGAGCACAGACTGCATCGAACATGTAAAAAAACACTTTTTCCACAAACACCGCATTTCACTTTTTATCATTGGCAGTACCCACCCGTTTCGGAGCGTCGGCATGAGCTGCTTGCACGAATGCTGGGGGCTTACTCGTCCAGCTGCTTCTTGGTGTGGCGCAGCGGTGACATCGCAGTATCCTTCGTGGCTGCCAGCGTTTCTACGGACACCCACGGCGCCTTGGCCGACACACCCTCTAGATCAAAGTTAGGAGCACGAACGCCCGTACCTGGATGCGTGCTCACCGGAATGTAGGTGGAACCGTCGTCGGCTGCGTGGCTCGGGGTCCATGTGCACGGGAACAGCGTTCCGAAGCGCAGATGCTGGATAACCGGCAACTTCTTCAGCACTTCACCCTCATACAACTTGAGCATTCCGCCGTTGGTCTTCTCCCATGACGGTAGCGCACTGATATCGTTCAGCATCGGCGACGTTTCTGCGAAGGGTGAGCCCGCCTTCACCTCCTTGATAAACTTGATTGCGTCCAGGTACAAATAGTCCTCGTGGTTGGCCGCCAGCACGCTGCCGTCGTGCACGCTCTCAGGGAGAATCTCGTGTTGTCCGATCAGCTGGGACGAACCGAAGTAAAATGGAAGGCAGTGGTAGTCATCCAAACCCCAGACGCCGTGAGAGCCTGCCGGCTCGAGCATGTACAGCTTCTGCAGGCGGCGCATCAGCACCAGGTAAGTCGTGAACAACCGCAGCACCAAGGCTGGGAAGTCCGACTGCTTGAAAAAGCCTAGCTTGTGCAGACAGCCTGTGTTGGCCACAAGAACAGCAGCGACAACAGGACCAAGAGGTCAGCACAATCACACCACTTTAAAGTCCCGTGCCGTTGGCACCCTGCAACACTCACACATCCACACGATGAAGCTGGTCTCATGGCCCGTGCCATAGTCGATCCGGACGCGGTTGCCGAACGAGTCGTCTAGGTACGCTGCCAGTTCAACGACAGCGCCACGCAGCTCCTCCGGCAGCATGTTCTCCTGCATCGCAGGTGTTCGCTGCTCATGAAAAAAACACAGTACCAGGTCAGATCACTCACTCAGAGTTTCTCTCCAGCCTAATAGCAGCCTATGTTGCCTCTTCCGCTCACCTCCACGACTCGGTCGTAGAACGTTCGGAAGGCCTTGTTGCCGAAGCGCATGGGCTGCTGGATGGGCGGGATCTCGTCGATCCATGAGTTGATCTCGCTCAACAGGTCCACAGCCTTCTGGACGTTCTGTAAGCACAACGACAGCCACGGCAAGACGTGAGTAAGTGAGTTGAGTCTCTTCACCTCTCGTAGCTTCTCCAACGATCGCACCGGAGAGACTTCATACTCGCTGGAGATGCGCTTGCCCTTGACACTCTCGTTCAGGTGCTTCACGAACACCAGGATCATCTGCTGGGCCTGAGGAAACGTGTAAGAAATAAAAGCACATAAATCACGGGAAAAAGATCAGATTTATATGCCTCAGAACGACGGAGAGCAGGGCGAGTCAAAGGAAATCAGGGCGCGCGGATGAGGACGCGTATACGCACCGGAGAGCCCAGGAAGTGGCGCAGGTCGATCTGTGCGAAGATGGCACGCGAGGGCTCCTTAAAGCCGCCGCTGGTCTTGGACTCGCTCATGGCGGCGCGTGCTTTTGCTTCGTTTTCTGGCTCCCCTTGGAATTCTCGTTTAGTGTGGACACACCATAAACCCCATGTTAGTGATAATCAACTTCAACTTTGCGTTTGTGAAGTGCCGCATCATGGCTGGGGTAACGTGGGTCCCATCCATGTGCGCATCTATCTACTCATCCGTGCAACCACCAGTTGAGATTCTACGCTGTGGTGGTTTCCTTCTGTGTGCATGGAGTGGCACGCCCACGACACCTACCTAGCACCATCCTGCTTCACCAAGGATTCTACTTGTATTGTCCATTAATTGTGTTTTATCGACTGCTTGCTCTGGCTCTGCTGCCCGTGGCTTCGCCGTCTACAGGGTTGGTCTCCCATGGAAAGGATTAAAGCTGGACGGCATCAAAAACGTACGCGGGCACGTGACCATCCAGAACGCTGCGCTTGATCTTGGCACAGCGTGCAAACTCGAGCATGAAGATGAGGGTGTTGACCACGTCTACGGGCAGCTCCGTCGGCAACGAAGGCGACTTGCCCTTCTTGTCGGCCTTCTCGGCGAAGATGTCGTTGACCTTGGTACGCACGAACTGACCCAAATAGGCCAGGAACTTCTCCGTGTACGACGGGTGGAACTGCTTAAAGATGGTGAGAATACCAACAAGCAGAGGCTCGCCATCGATTGGGTTCTTGCCCACGCGGCTGAGCGCGCCGAAGTTGCGGTCGTACTGCAGTTTCGGCATGTAGGCCACTACGAAGAGCATGAACATCGCTGCAAGGCCCTCCAAAGGATCCGCGACTGTCACGTAAATCTTCTGGAACGGATCGTTCGCACCCGTGTTCTCCAGATACTTGTTCAGTTCCACAAGCACAGGGTTGCCGTCACTGCCCGGATACGGCTTGTTCTTCGGGTCACGGTAGTGCGCGCGAATATCGTTCAGCAGAGAGATGTTCAGCGTGTCCAGGGTTGTGGCCAACAGATTCGCGTCAAGACGGCTTGAAAACGACAACTCGCTTGAAATCTGTCGTCGGATGAGTGCTGCCTGGCCAATAATGAGCACAGCCTTGAGCAACTTGCTCATTATCTTCTCGACCTTTTTCAGCGCAGCTTCATACAATTTCGTCGAGTGCTCAGGCAGCTTCCATTCTGGTACAAGAGCTGCAGAGAGTTGGTCCAGCAGCGGGTAGTAGGGAGTCACGGCTGATCCCCAGAACTTGACCAAGTTGTTGAGAGTGTGCACGATACGGAACGAAAGCATACGATCCAAACCTGCAAGACCCAACAGCCCCACACTCTTGTGCAGCACCGAGAAAGCCCCGATACCGCAGACTTCGTGGCCATCTTCAGAGAACCAACCAATGGACTGCGGAGAGTAAATAGTCGTATGAGGGTCGGTCATGATGAACAGTGCGTGCATAAGACGTCCCATAAAGTTAACGCTCATATCGCCTGATGGCGGCTGGAAGCGTGGAATCGGGATAGCGCGACTCTGGTACTGCGATGCGCGATCGTATACCTTCTTCTTCAGGTACCGGTTGCACTCCTGTTCGACGTTGTAATTGATAATGCGCGATAGCTCCTCATGCCACATGCGTAGACCGTAAATGCCGATGTAGTCTTGGATGTACTCGAATGACAATCGATAAGCATCGAGGTTGGACGCCAACTTCACAAAGACCTCGTTGCACTCTTCGGATGTGTTCTTCTCAAAATTCAGCACCTCGTGGAAAGCGAGGGACACGCGATAAACAAGCTCCTTGCGCAAACCATCCTCCAATACTAGTCGAGGATCCACCTCTATGATGCCGAGCAGGGTGCGCTTCATCGCCAGAATACCTTCGGTGTACTTGGAAACCTCGTTGGTCGCCCGCGCAAGACGGTAGCGCTCGTTCAACTGGGAGTGGTTCTTCAGTAACGTGTTCTCGAATTTCACTGGAATTGGCTTCATGTGGTCTGTCTGGAGTTTAATAATGCCAGCCAAAATACGAAAGACACTCTGTGGGATCACTTCCATCACACGCCGCACGTAATCCACGAGCTCCGCCGAGTAATACTCGGCGACGGAGATCACATCCTCAGAGCCGCACTGATGGATGCGCGTGAGCGGCACATCCAGGATCGACGCAAACTTGAGGAACATAGCGCGCAGCAGAATAACAGATGACGGATCGTTTTTCACGCGCTGGTGCAGGATCTTCATGAAGTCGTTGATGATCTCCCAGCCGTAGGATAGGTCCGATACGTTCTCAATAATGCCCATGACCTCGTCTCGAATGCGCACCGTGCGTACCATCTCTGTGAGAAATTCACGTGATTCCTCCAGGTATGCCTTCACTTGTAAATTTGTGTCAATTTGGTCAAACTGCTCGACGTGACCCAATGCCTCGATCAAGCGTTTAATGCGCCGTCCAGCCTTGACGTGATCCACGTAATCCAGGCTGTTCACCTTCTCAGCTAAATCCTTGAACCACTTCATAAGATCCTCGTTGCGTTCGACACGTGTGAGTGGCTTTTCTCCAGAGAAATACTCGCTAAGCTCCTCCATGCGCTCGGACGTTTCCTTCATGCAGCGCTGCCATCTATCTTCCTTGCTGGCCAACAGCGCTTCAAACATCTGCTTCAGCTTCCATTCTAACTGCGAAACCTTAAGCAGCAGAGTAATCAGCTTGTCCGGATCTGTGCCCTTATCAAAGATCTCGCGCTGTGCCGTGGAGTTTTCCATCATGGGGATCACCGGCTGAATACGAGAATGCATCATTGTCCATCGGATCGTCACGTTGGCGTTACGGATACAGTTTAGCAGTGGGTCCAGGTTCTCCAGCACGTACATTTCTGTAAGCACACCTTCAGTGAGGAAGTAGTTCAGTTCATCAATGGAGCGCTGCGTCTGCTGTGCTTTCTTCTTGGTAATGTGCGCGATATTCGAGGGTTCCAGCGTGTTAGCAAGCGCCAAGCGTGCAGCAGGGTAGGCCGCCCATTCCAACGACAGGTCAGCCACAGCTCCCATATACGTGGTCAGAATAAAGTTGTCGTTGAAGTGGCGGTCCGCAATTTCACGCATGCTCGCCTTCTCGTGGATGAGAATATCCGGGGCGAAGAACAGAATCACAAACAGCATCGACGCCTGCGCTGCGAGTCGAGTAGAGCGATGTGTGCGATGCGGGAAGCACGGTTCTTGCAGATACACATCATCGGATTGCAACTTGCCGATCACCATGCTCACAACTTCTTCCGGGGGCTGGAACCGTTTGAAGTACCGCTCAGGGTACTGAGCCGGTTTCGGCTGACCAGGCAGATATCCCGTCACACGGCACAGCTTGCAGACTTCGTCAATATTTTCCAACGCCGATTCGCCCTTGCTTCGGTAGAACGCAATGACCATCTTCTCTCGCGTGGGGCCAGGGATCTTGCGGTCCAGCAGCAGCAAGATCACTCCATAGAGGTACAGCGCCTCGCACATGAGCTGCGCACCGTCCGTATCGAGCAAAATGTTGGCCAGCGTGTGCTGGATGAAGAATCCTTTCTCCAGATTGTCCAGGAACTCCAAGTAGTCGCTAATGTACTGCGACAACACACAAATCGCAACCACCCAGGTCAGGTCAACACACTGTCCATCAAGAATCCTCCAGCTCCCAAGCATACCTTGTAAATGCCATCAAAAAGCTGGTAGAATCGGTCCAAAATATCTTCGTGGTTGTCCATGAACTCGTCGTCTACATCCAGCAGCTCCTGCATTTGATAAAAACCGTGATCAATATTCCAGTAAAAAAAAACACAATAAAACCCAGTTTTGGGGCCCACCGTGTTGCTGTTGACCATATTTTCAAAGTCCTCTGGGTTTTTCAAATACGCGAAGTCAAACAGGATGTTGAGGTACTTGAGCTGCTCCGGGTCCTCCACGTGCGAGGGGCCCATGAACACGCTACAGCACACAGCCAAACATCGAGTCAGCTTCGTCTTCCAGCACAGGCGCTAAGCTTACGCACCCCGGGATGTTGTTAGACAGACGCAGCAGCTCGGCGATGATGGCGCTGCCGCGACTCACCAGGCGCAGCAGCGTCTGGCCGCAGTCGTTCTCCTCTGCCAGGAACTCCATGACCGTACGCAGATACAGTGACGAGTAAGCCGGTCGGCCTTGAAGCGATTGTGCCGTAATGAAAAAGGGGGAGGATGTCGCACGTCAAAGTGCTACCTCAATCAAAGCCCCGGTACATATCTGGTTTCCACGTAAATCGGTTACTAGAAGGCTGTCTGTATTTAAAACAGGAATAATAGCTACTGACATATGATGATATTTAGCCGGGTATATGGTTATACAGTTTATCGAAAATTGAAGCAGATACGGTACTACTGTTGAATCGGCTCCTTATTAAAGGCAAAGAGTTAGGCCTATTAGGCATACGAAGTTCTAACTCGTCGTGGATCCAAAACCCATATAAAACCGTTTGATCCGTTTAATCCGTAATCTATTTTAAATTACCGAAGTGTTTAATGCGGCCCCAGACGGTTGTCGGAACGCGACCTTCGGGTTTAGTGAAGTTCAGTCACTACTTTAATGACGTTGCTACTTAAGAGTCGCATTAGAATTGTTTGATCCGACCAAAAAGTGGTCTCACCCCAAACAATTCGCCGTGATTAAACTTTAATGCGCGACCTTTCGTCAGGGTTTTGGAAGGCACCCATTTGACGACTATTAGCCTCTAATTGTAACGCAAAATTTATTACATTTAATGTAAGTTGAAGTGCAACAGCTATTCGAAGCGAAAAGTGTGCAGCATGTCCACAACGGCATCGAGGCTGATGCGCTCGCTGGGCTCGTAGCAACACATGTGCTGGATCAGGCTCCACTGGAGATCGTTGAGTTTTTTGGAGCGAGGCGGCAAAGCTTTCCGCTTCGTGACGTGGAACTTCACCGCTGCCTCGGGCAAACCAGCCCAAGGGAACGTTCCACTGATGAGCTCGAGAATGCACATGCCAAAGCCGTAGACGTCCGACATCACCGTGGGGTCGTCGCCCTTGAGGTACTCGGGGGCCTTCCAGGGCACTGCGCCAGCGTTGGCGTGCGCGGTGTGCCGGCCTTTTCCAGAACGCTTCAGGACACTCATGCCAAAGTCGCCGAGTTTGATGGTCTTACCGTCCGTACCGACCATGAAATTGTTTCCCTTCAGGTCGCAGTGGACGATTCCGCGCTCGTGCAGATACTTCAGTCCGATCCCCGCCAGTAGCAGACATCGCATAATGTCAGCGGGGTCGCCGCCTTTCTCATCGTAGTTGTAGCCCGACCTAGCACATGCGAGCTCCTTCACATGAGAGTTCAGAGAGGTCGATTTGGCTGGCTCGCAGACGAAGAAGGGGGTTCCAACGTGGCAGGCTCCGTAGAGATGAACCACGTTCTGATGGTTTAGCATGAACCAATGGTCTGCCTCACGCCGAAACAACTCCATCGCGTCTTCGTCATTCGAGCCGCTGCAGCTTGTTGGTGGTGAACCTCCCTTTGATGAAGAGATCGCTGAAGCCTGCGACTTCAGGATCTTTACCACAACCTCCGTATCGAACCATTTTCCATAATACACGTCTCCAAAGCCGCCCTGGGCAATATGTTTACCCAGTACTACCTCGTAAGGAGGAATGAACCAGCTTGGAACCACCTCAGAGCTGCCCCCTACGGTATCCAGCAATGAGAGCGCCAGTGACATCGCCTTCAGAACGGAGTTGGGGTAGGAGCTTCGGCGTTTGTGTAGCTCAAACTGAAGCAGCATCTGCGCTTCCAGCCTGGTCTTCGGGTCACTCAGCTGCCGCTTCAACTCCTCCGTGTTCTTTAGGCATGCTTGAAAAGAACGGAGCTGCTCCCGGCGAGCCTTGCTCCATTTGAGCTGCCAGTCATGGATATCTCGAGTGTCGAGGATAGCGTCCTGAGTGTCAGAGGTAATATCAATGGATTCAGACGAGCCTTCGTGGATGTCCGCAAGAGCCACGTGAGTAGGAGCTGATGCAGAAGCATCACGTAGATCAGCTAGTGTCAGAAGACGATCAATTTCGTGGTGGAAGATGGCGACTTTTTGGGCTGCTGCGCGCGAAGCGCAGAAGCTGGCGACCACGCTGCTGCTCGACTGTTCTTTTCCGAGATCACGCCGTGTGAGTTGATCGTAGAACATATCCAAGACGCCCACGAATCCTTCCATAACGGTAGTGGCCTCCTTGACATTTTCACGCGATTGCAGTTGTGTACGTAAACCTGCTAGACGGTCAATCACGTGCTGGAGCATTGTTCCATTAGTCCCTGGCGTCTCCTTGTACTTTTGCTGCAGGTGGGGCATTGCCTTCACAACCTTCACGTTCATTTTTGGTACGATGAAGTCATCAATATTGTCTGGAGGGTTATACGCTTCGTGCTCTTCAGCTGGATCGTCTTCGGGGTTTAAACTCACACTCAAATCCACTGGGGCTTTATTGTCAGAAGAAGAAACTGAAGCTCTGACAAACGCTTGCAGTTGGTGCACAACATACCACATACTGGCTCTCCGGTCAGGCGCCCTCGCACACATCTTGTCAACCAAGTCCCATTCCCGTTCACTTAAGAACTGCGAACGTTCCTGCGGCAACACGAGCACCTTTTCATCTCCGTACATGGACACCCATTGACGAGTGTTGTAGATGGCCAGCCCAAATGCAAAAATGTCGTTCGGCACGCTCCACGTGGGCGTATGTGACTCGTGCTGGTTGTCATCACCGTTGTCGTCTTCAGCTGCCAAAGCCACCATGCTAAACGTGTTCGAAACCCCACGCCGTAACGAGGCCGACGTTTGTCTTTTGACGGGGACCAGCCCCAGTCCACTCAGCACCCCACTAGCCGTAACGTGGTGCCGAGCTAATAGTCTGCTGTCATCAAAGTTCTTGTATCCAAGCTCACGTTCGTGCAGATACTGCAGTCCAAGGGCCCATCCAAGCAATGGTTCCCACGACTGCGCATTCGCGCGGTTCGACACCAAAGGCTCCGCCGGCTCATGCACGACGAACGGCTCTTTACCGATATGGCAGGCGCCGAGCATCTTTGCCACATGGGGGTGATTCAGATCTGCCCACACGGTTGCCTGGCGCAGACACGCTTCTTCCTCCTCCTCCCAGCTCGTAGGGTCTCCCGATCCAGTCTGCAAGACCTCTCCAGTCGTGCACTTGCTCACTCGAACTGCATCCAGATAGTAGCTCCCGTTCTCACACAGAAGGTCGTGTGGGGACAAGAACCAGCTGGGAGGCTCCCCCACCAGCACAAACTCCGAGTGACGCACCACTTCATCGTACACGTCCGACATGACGTTGAGCTCCTCGGGGGTCAGGATGCTGTGGAACATCGTCATGTCATGCTTCAGCAGCGTCAGCAGCTCCATCTGCTGCGTGTCGTCGCCCATGGCCTCCAGCAGTCGCTGCTCGTCGCTGAGGATCTGCTGGAACCGGCACACGCGCTCTTGGCGCTCAGAGCTCAGCTGCTCTCGCCACTGCGTGACCTCCGCTGTCTTCTCGAGCCCCATAACCTCCATGTACGACTCCACCACGCGCCCGAAACGGAGCAGGATGTTCACGACGCGACCGGTCGCCGCCAACTTGAGCAGCACGCGCGTCTCGGACTCGTAGGCGCTCAACTGGCCGCTGAGGTTCAAGCCGCGACGGCAGACGGAGTGTTGGAGCATGAAGTCATTGCGCAGAGCCACCAAGTAGTCCCCCAGTCGGTCCGGCGTCTTGATGACATTCTGCGGGCGGTTGTTTCGGTGCCACCGGTTTGGCATTGTCAGGCGGGCGAGGGAGGGGGTCAATCTGGAAATGAGAGATACACCTTATGGTGGTACCGTGCTGCGAGTACGGTACTACCGATGGGTATAATACGAAAAGATCGCGGTGAATAAAAAAGTCCGGAAATTCACTTCAACTTGTTGCTGTAGCCTGCCTGCCGGCGGCGATGGATATTGGCACGATGAGCTTGAAGCGGACTCTTGGGAAGCTACAGCCACTGCTTCCGCATAGCAAGCAGTCTGGCCTCGGGAGAAGGAATCTGGAGACTCACGTCGGCTACCTCATCGACCCTGGCTCGAACCTCAGGCGTCAATTTGTCAACGAAGTTGAGGGCGTCCAGGTTTTCGTCGAGCTGCGCGACGCTGGAAGCACCGAGGATGACTGTCGAGACCTTTTCATTTGATACGCACCACGCGATCGCAAGTTGAGCGAGTGTGCAGCCGATCTCTTCGGCGATTGCGGTGAGCTTGTCAGCCTTTGCAACTTTCACTTCAAAGCCATCGGCAACGTAGTTCATGTAAGATGACATTGACAGGCGGGAGCCCTGCAGTCACAGTGCCGCAAGTGTCAGACTAAATAATTGAACACCTCCAGGAATTTACTAGGGAGTGCTCACCTCAGGAATCCCTTTGCTGTATTTGCCAGTCAAGATACCAAATGCGAGTGGAGACCACGTTGTAAGCCCATAGCCATATTTCTGCATTTTTCGGATACAAACAATAAGTCGATTAGCGAAAAGCAGCAGTAGTGACAAGCAATACAGTACGGAGTAAAAATTCACTTGCCTTGTACAGAACTTCGTATTCAAGCTCAACGCGCGAGCGCTCCAGAATTTGATACTGCGGTTGATCAAATGCCTGACAAACAGCGACTCAAAATAAATGTTAGCCACCTAGGTAACCAACCGTATTTTCCATTAGAACACCCAACATCCAAGCTTTACCGGACGAACGAGGCCAAGACGGTCCGCAATTTCGCAGGCCTCGATGATATCCCGCGCGCTCCATTCGCTGGTCCCCCAGTAGAAAGCCCACCCGCGCTTGATCACGTAGTTCATTGCTCGCACAGTCTCCTCAATTGGTGTGCACGGATCTGGTCGGTGGCAGAAAATGGTGTCGACGTATTCGAGTCCCAGACGCTGGAGCGAGGCCATGGTGCCTTCCACGATACGCTTGCGACTCAGTCCCTGCTCATTCGGTTCAGCCTTCTGGTCACCGCCGTGCTTGGTGCCGAAGAAGATTTTGGTGCTAACGACCAAATCCTCTCGAGTCCACACGCCCCTCTCAACGCCCGTTGCAATGATCTTCCCCATGAATTCTCCCGACTGCCCCCCGGCGTACGCCTCGGCGGTGTCGAAGAAGTTAACGCCTCGCTTGAAAGCTCGCTCCATGACGGCGTACGACTTTTCGAAATCCAACTGCGTGTTGAACGTGACGAAGCTTCCGAACGACAGCTGAGAGACCAGCAGCCCCGTGTTGCCCAGGAAACGGTACTTCATGTTGCTATTGCTCGCAGAGGTTGACATGCTCGGATAACAGGACACCAAAGCTGTGGTGATGATCCATGGACCTTGCTCTGGGATATCAAGGCTAAATGGTAGGTTGTGTTGAAGTTGTTGTAGTAACGTTAGAAGATCGCAATTCTGCATCAGAGGTTATGCAGTGAGCTAACCGCATGTAGCATCTGTCGTGACACAGAGTCACTGCACTTAAGACGCTTGTCGCGACGTTCATAATCGTTCGGAGTGGATGATCTTTCGCGCATTCGCAATCCCCCGTCGATCGAGAACTTGTGCTTTCGGGTGTCATTGCCATTCTTTCACTTGCTCCGTTCCGAGCAAGTCACTCAAGCTCCAAGCCGTCGGTTACCATTCGTAGCTTACGACAACATGAAATACCGCTTCCTGGCAACACGGGGCTGCTGGTGGTGTCCAAGTTCGCGTTCGGCAACTTCGTGACCTTCAACACGCAGAACGATTTCGAGAAGACCTACACCATCGTGGAACATGCCATCAAGACGGTATCAACTCTCTACGTGGATTGCGAGCTGAAGTGAAGTCTACATGGGCAAGGTCGTCAACGCCGCATGAGCGTGAGTTGTGTGTGACCTGGTCATCACCAAAATCTACTTTGCCGCGAAGATTTTCTCGGGGGGGGGGTGGCCCGAACGACACGGGTCTGAGCCGTAAGCACACGACACCCAATCCTCCGCTACTGTGACAGGTTGCTTCGCGACCAAGGAGGCGAGGTCGAGAGGGATGAGTTCAACTGAATCTGCACTCCCAATAAATCCAACCATGCTCGATCTGCTAAGAATATACTTCTATATAGCTACAATGCGTTCTTATCGCGCCTTCACCACCTGACCCTGCTGGTCGAATTCGCCAACGGTGACGAGAATTGAGTTGAGTTGGCATTTTACCACGTGCCGTTGGCAAAGCGATAGTTGATTTTCGTCCTTGTACAGTAGAACCCACCCGGCGGAAGCAACTTGAAAGATGTACTCGACCAAGGTGCTCAACAAGAACATTGCGCAGAGCTACTTGACCATCGGTGATCCTTACCGAGACCCGCACCTCATTGAAGGTAAGATGAAAGACCAAATGTTGCTCGTGAAAACTTGGAAACTCACCTCAATACTGCTGTCTCTTCGTTATGTAGGCAAGAACTCACGCCACAAGGGCAAACAGGTTCTTACTGTGCCAGCCAAGAACACTTGCAATGGCTCCGGGTACTTCGACAAAAAGACGTATTCGTCTGATCCGTTGCAGGACAACACGGCCTACCTTAAGTCGCAGCCGATGGACTCGCGAAAGTCTGGTTTTGGCTCGAAAGATGCGAGTCGGCGAGATGAATTTATGAGCCATGTTCGCACGGAGCAATACCGTGAGACGCTGCACACGGAGATGAAGATGTTAGACAAGCAGAAACAAAACGATCCGTCAGGCCTCTTTGATGCACTTGACTCGCTGAACCAGAATCACCACTTCCCCGAAGGTCTGCAGGAGACCAAGCACCTCTACGACATTGGGCGCTCGCAGAATACCGAGTTTAACCAGAAGTCACACCGAGACACGTTCTACACGATGCGCATTGGCAATTCGCAGTACAAACGCAACAACGGACCGTTCATGCTGACGTCCGAGTCTGTCGGCCTCGGTGCCGACGACGTGTCCGGAAATCGCCCGAACCCGAAGGGAGCCAGCACCAAACAGTTCTACGACCACAGCCACCTGCACACCTGATGAAGAAACAATAGTAAACAAGCACTTGGACAGCCCTGCTGGGAGCACTTCTCTTTAGTATAAACTAGATGATAATGAACTACACAGTACTTATTAGTAGAAGTACGTGATGCATGCTCTTTCTATTGGCATATGCGCTACCGTAGCAAACGATCAGTTCATTCGTTATGTGGTATTCTCTCCTTTTTTCCCTGATCTACATTCACTACGCTGTTTGCAAATTAGTCGATGGCATGAGCCTTCTTAAGCCGGTCAGCTAGCTCGCCAGATCGCAGCAATTCCTGCACGTTATCGTTTCCACCGACGCTCTTGCCCTTGATGAAGAGATTGGGCACGGTAGATTGACGCGTCAATCGGAACAGGAAAGCCTGGATGGCTGCGCCGTCCTCACGAGTATCCAGCTCGAACACAAGGGGCTTGGCGCCAAGTCCCGCCAACGTTTCCTTGGTTTTCTTGCAGTACGGACAGTATGACTTGCTGAAAAGCACCAGCCCGTTCTGGTTGATGGCTGACCATACAATGTCTTCGGCGAGCGTACCGCTCTTCTCAAGCATTGTGCGGAGCGTTCCGGTCTGCTGCAGCTTCTGCACTTCACGCAGGCCGCCGATGTACTCGCCCTTGATGAACACAAGTGGGAGCGACTTGCGACCAGTGAGCGCCTCCACCGCCTCCAGCTCGTACGGAATGTGGTTGACGAATCCGATCTCCTTGGTGCGCACAGTCGTGCGGTACTTGTGGAGCATCTTCTGCACCTCCTTCTTCTCGGGGCAGTCCCTCTCCGAGATAATAACGACGCTGTGTGGCGTCTCCAACACGTACGTCAGCTCTTCAAGACGCGTCTTGGCCTCGTAATTGTCGTTCGACAATCTCTCGACAAACTCGACCTTCTCGAAGCCAATCTGGCGATCGCGGTCCTCCTTGGCCATGAAGCCGGGCGACATCTTCTTGGAGATGAACTCGATCGTGTGCCAGCCTTCCACCACTCGCCCGAACGTCGTGTAGCCCGGTCCGTCCTCGCTCGGTTGGTTCCTCTCCGTGTTGTCGTGCAGCATGATGGCGAACTCGGTGCTGCCCGAGTCCGACTTGTGGCTGCGAGCAATGACCACCATCCTCTCCGTGCTGGGAACGCTGTACTCGACGGGCAGGTTGCCCACGGGCGACTCCTTGCCGAAGAGGAAACCTCCCCCCTGCAGCACGAACTTGGGCTCGTTGTAGTAGAAGCCGGCGTCTTTCCTGTAGAAGCCGCCGTCCACGAGCTTCTTGAAGGCCTCCACGGTCTTGGGCGCGTGCTCCGGGTACAGGTCCACCGTGAAGGTGCCGAACTTGGTGGTGAACTGCACCATCGTCTTGTTGTGGAAGGCCGTGGACAGCACCGGGTGCATCTGCGAGCTCGAGAACTGCCACACGTGCACCAAGATCATGAGGCCGAAGAACGTCACGCCGGCGTACACGAGCGGCGCACCGAACCACGAGCCGGACGCGGCAGCGGGGCGGCGTCCAGCG
>JAHQIV010000092.1:0-36121 GCA_030463285.1 Phytophthora europaea | reverse complement strand
ACTTCACTAGCTAATGCCATCTGACATTCCCTGCCAAATCGATTTTGCAACCCCACCGCGCATGCGGAGAGGGGCATCTGTATATCCTATTCATCCTTTACGGATCGATTTCTCTTCCACCGCCGTGCGGTGGGGAACTCGCCCATCACCTTCTTACGGGTGGCTAGAGCCGCCATCCTATCCACACCTTCTTTAGAGATAGAGCGAGCAGTTTATGAAGAGCTTGGCGATCACCAGTGCTTGCCTTTGTTCAAGTTAGTGAAACGCTGACCGCAGGCCAGACACTCGTTGCTACCGTCCGTCATGAACGACACGTCAGAGCGAGCCGTCGGAATACGTAAGAGCTTTTCCTTGGCGTCGCGAAATCGCTGGCCCTGTTGAGCCGCGGTGGAACGTGACGTTCTGCTTGACCGCGTGTACAGGAAGAGCGCGTCGTCGTCGTCGTTCGGGCAGGTGGATACGATTTTGCCGGCCCACTGCAGACCCACGAGGTCGGCCGGCGACTTGGGCACCGCGAAGCCGTCCAACGTGGTGTCGTGGTAATGGAAGCTGAAGGTGAACAATGTTCACTGAAATCCTGTAGGCCCTGTAGACGCCGCGCTGGTCGTTGCGAGAAGTAGGCGGACTCGTAGTCGAGCAGCTTGCCCTCTTGCGTCCTGCGCGACAAGGTCAGGCACGAGCGTGTCGGTCTCGACCTGGTTGTCGATGCGAACGTTGTGGTACTTGCTGTAGCCGACGATGGTGTGCAGTTGATCTTCGAAGGCCGAGGTGAAGACCTTTTGCAGTGAGTCCTGCTGAGACTTGAACTTGTAAGTCGTACCACATGACGAGGTTGCCTCCTTCGGCGACAGCGTCGGCGTAGAGTTCCTCGAGAGACTTCTCAAAAGCTCCAAAAGTGAGCATTATATTAATAACGTGGTTTTGTCACCCACACGAAGTTCCTCATAACAATATGCTCTGATGTTGTAGATTGACTTAAGCAGCTCCTCCATCCCCACTTGTGGGTCGTTCCTCGCCTATGTGTGTATCATTAATACCTGTGCTCGAGTTTCTAAGTGCTCTATACTATTTCTGTCACACCAGAACCATGTTTGGCGACAAAAGATACAGACGGTGGCTATACTGCTATACTAGTACTGACACGGAAACTACTACTCTTGTCACTTAAGATTGAATCTATACTATTTCTGTCAAATTCCCGTTGGAGATGCTCTTACATGTACAAAACGCGGTATGGACGGTCGGAAAAACGAAGACCATACTGCGCCAAGAAACTCGCCAAAAACAGGACCGATTGCGTGCGCCCATAGGTCGTAATCTTACAGCTTGCTGAGTAACATGAGTTTAAATTTTTCATTCATTCGCAGAACCGAGCTGAGGGTCACAATTTAACAGAAATGGCAAGCCCAACGAGTCTAGATGCCGAGTTTTTCGATTCTGTCGCGGAGTTGCTAAGCCAGGATGCACCGCCACCACCTGAGTCTGCTTCCGACTATTCGCCAAGTGAACTGGGAGGAATTTCTACGCAGCCCACGGACCTCGACACCATTACGGACCCGACCGAGACAAAGTTTCTAGGCGAATTGGACCAAGTGATTCGGAGATCAAAGGAGACGAGCCGACTCCGTTTATACCGACATCGCGTGCGAAAAGAACGAGATTATTTGCAGCGCCAGGAGAAACTCTTAACTGCGAGATTGACTCGGTTGAAGGAGGCAGCATCAAATCAACTTCGCCCACGAGGGAACACAAGCGTCGGACTCTCGACATCAATGTGGAGAGCAATAGCAGATCAGCAACGTCAAGCGCGGAACGAGGCGGAAGCTGAACAAAAGCAGCTGAAAGCCAGCATCAAAGCTCAGGAGGCATGCATCGAGGCTCTTCAAGGCCTGTATCGCAGCCACAATGAGGAAAACAAGGACTGTGACATTGTCGAAAAGCTTCAAAATTGTTGAGCAGCATTAGAAGAAAAAAAGGTTGAACATTCTACATGTAGAGGCCGATCGTGCCACGCAATGAAACTGTAAAATTTATGGAGTAAAGTACATGCTCAGACCATGGTACTCCCCAACTTTCCCCCCGATATCGCAATGCCTCACACGACCGGAACACGTCGTCCGTCTGGGCGTAAATCGCATCCAGTTCGCCCAAATACGCTTCAAACAGCCCTTCATCAGTAGCTCCAAGGCACGCCTTCTCTGTCTCTTTGCTGCAGGTCTCTTCGACCTCTCGCAGCCGCTTCCGTAGTCTGTCCTCCACGTCCTGAACCTTTTCACAGCAGCTTGGAGTCGTTCCTGCTGCGCTTCGGCCACGCGTCTGCCTTCGAGCTGCCTCATAGCGATGGCTCTCCAAGCCGACTGGCCGCTGTCGTTCTTCCGGTTCTGCTGCATCTCCTCGAGCCTGGCCGCCAGCTCCACCTCCGCATCCTTCAGGCGCTGGCAAGTACGCGTCTGGGCGCTTGCCTGTCTGGATGTTGCGCAGCGCCCGCTTCCGCGCAGCCTCGTCTTCTGGAAGTGGACGCTGGGCTTGACGTACAGTAGGAGCGGTGACGTTATTGGCGAGCGTTTCATTCTGGACGCAAGCGGTTAATTGAGTATGCTGGTGGACGTTTGACGACGACCTAGAATGGTCCTCTTCGTCATCCAGGAAACCGGATATGTCCGACAGGAAAGCCGCCACAGCTGCGGCTTCCGGCGCCAAGTCCTCCCTCCTCATAACTTTTTTGCTACATGTAGCCCTTTGACAGGGTTACACTTGGTTACATACATGTAGTGTCATCGTTTTTTTAGTCCCCACGCATTTTTTTTTTCAGAAATGATAACCAGAAAGGACCATTTTACTCATTCAGCATTTCCTAATCTGGGAGAGAGGCAATGACCGACGATGACCAAGTGGACGCCTTACTCGCCGACGTGGCCAGGTTCCTGGTCAAAAGCGACGCGTCCAGTACTTTAGGTCAAGCCACGCCGCTCAAGTCCGATCCCGACAGTCTGCTGGTCTCCAGCCACCAACTCTTAGCTGAGACCGAGGCGCTGCTCTCGTCGGAGGCGGCCAACAACTCCTTATTAGGCGTCAACTCGGCCCAAACCGTCTCCAACGCCGAACCTATCTCCGCCGAAAAACGGCGCGAGATTCGAAATGCTCAGGCGGCTCAAAGACGTCTGAGATACCGTCAAAAACTCAAGAACGAGAAGGAGACGCTGCAACAACAAGAAATTCAACTTTCACAGGAATTGAGCAAGCTCGTGTGGATGAAAAAAAGGACCAAGTGGGCAGGATGGCGTTGAGTGTGTGGAAAGCAGTCGCCACCAGACAAAAGGAGCGGAGATTTGAGGCGGAAGCTCAGCAGAGACAATTGAGAGCGGCGGTGGTCAGCAGAGCTCGACTCATTCATCAGATGAACGCGTTGCTGCAACGACCTGACAGTCAAGTAGAGAATAACGAGTCGTTTGGAGATCGGAATGACAGTGGAGAGCAACACAACGGATCGGCGTTGTTCAGAACGTTTGTTGGGGAGCTGGGCGAACTGTACGCGCGCACAGACCAGATCATGGAAGAGATGGACTTTAAGGTGACGTACCCGCTGGTGTACAGACCGACGAGGACCTGCACACAAGGCGTCGAGATTTATGATAGTGCTGATGCGACTGTGGTTCCGTTTGACTTCGAACAAACTTGCCGGGCCATGTCAGTGCTCATGATGACGGATCCAACGGATAAAGAAAATCGAGAACCTCAGAATACTGCCACAGTGAAGTACCAGGTGAAGAGTCAGTTGAAACCAGGCGAGAACTTCAAGCTGATGGTTCACGCGGCTGTGCGGAGATATCGGGAACCAGATCGGATGGTGTTTGTGTGGCGTGGACTCAACGAAGGGCTGGGCGCTTTATCCGGGTACCACACAGATGAAACCGGTTGGCTCGTTTTGCGTCCACATCTCACGTCGACTCTTTTGGAAAGCTTCGTCCGCTTTGTGCCCGTGAGTGTTGGCGAGGCAGGTGTTAGCAACGAGGATGCCGATCGATTTGCCGAGGTGATCATTAGAACAGGCGAGGACGAGGTGAACGGATTGATGGCGATGCTCGAAAATATGCTGATAGGAGAGGCAAAGTGAGTGTGTACAATCATCACGAGTAGAGCAGACTATCATTTCGAAAATGTAAGCCAAAACAATATAATATATTGTTTTGGCTTACATATTATGTTGACAACAAAAACTACCGCTTAAGAGTCGTCAAGCAGGAGTGCATCCATCATACGCGCAACTTCGTCAGCATCCTCCTCCACCGACGTCACAACTAGCTTCGTAAACTGAAAGCCATCCACGTGGTCAGCCGATCTATTTGCTACATTCATAGGAATAAAGCGCACGAAGGTCTGTATGACGGTCCGCAATAGCGAATTTTCGTCTAACTCTTCGTCATTTGGACGCACAACACACCATCCAGTTTCATCCGAGTGCATTCCGAAAAACTCTCCCTCTCCTTGAGACAAGGCCCGCCACACCACAACCATCCGCTCAGCCTCAACATATCGGCGCAATACGTAGTGAACGAGCATGTCCACTGGCTCACCGGATTCCTGCATAGGTCGCAGACGTAGCTTGGTTGCAACGGTGTTCTCCGAGTCAGCGACGCGGTCGTAGTGGTGTCTGTCTTTTTGTCGATAGACGTGGAGCATCGATTTCCACATCGTACTGCACGTCTGCTCATAGCTGAATGGCACAAATAACACGTCCAGATTGTCGATATACTCCAAGTCTCCATCCCGTTTTCGCTCAGGCCCCAGTCTGTACGACATCTGTGGCATTTCCACAACTCCACAAGCTCGTAAAACCTCATCCGTCCGAGCATAAATCACATCCAAGTCGTGCAAAAATTCCTCAAACAGCGCAGTGTCGTCGGGGTTTAGCCCACTGTTCTCCTGAATCACCAGTTCATCTCCCACGGGGTTCCTTATTAACGCACCTGCTCTCTTTCGAGCCATTTCTTCCATCTCCTCAATCACCTTCGCTCGATTCTCCACGGCGTGCTTCAGTCTCCTTTGCTGCTCTTCAGCCACCAGTCGACCCTCCGTCTGCCGTGTAGCTATAGCTTTCCACAGCGGGACAGCCGACCTTTTATCCCAAAGTGTCTTGACTTTCTTCCTGGCGTGTTGCAGATGACGCAACTCCTCCAACAGCGATTTCTCTTCTTCTTCCAACGTCTTCCTCTCGTTCTTGATCTTGTTCACGTATTTGAGTCTTCTCTTGGCTGCTTTTGTCTTCTGGAGTTGCGCAGCCCCAGACTCACAACTGGCGACTGGTTCCACGGGGGCTTCGATGGAAGCGAGTAAGGCCTCGATCTCCTCTTGAAGCTGTTCACCGTCCAGAAGGATCAGATCTGGCGTAGATTCTTCAAGTTGCAGCCCGATCGATGGCTCGAGGCTCTCGTAGTCGTCCAAGAGCCCACCCAAGAAGTCCTCGTCCTCGTCCTCGTTCATCGCATAAAATTTGGATTTAATCCGACTTTTTGTCCACTCTTTCTGAACCACATCTGTACCTCCTAATCCCACTCGTTATCGGAGACTTTGACCGCCTCGATGGCAGGGGATGACGAGTCTTTCTCGGCGGACTTGACGGGCTTTCTCAATACTTTGCAGCCTTCGACAGAGTTGCAAGCCCATGACGGCATTGCGACCGAAGCGACGGCCTTGCTACTTGATAGTGATCAGCTTTTAGCGGAGACCGAGGCCTTACTCGCCTCCTCTGACGGTCCCCCCAGCATTGCAATTCAAGTATTGATATCACGAGACCACCAAAGCGCTGAAGCAGAAGGATTCAAAGCGTTGGAAGACCAACGACGAGATCTTCGGAACGAACAGGCAGCTAAAAGACGACGCAGGTACCGCAACAAGTTGAAAAACGAGAGGCAGACGCTGCAGGAGCAGGAGCTGTCGAGAGAGTTGAGCGAACTGCAACGAGTCAGGAGGAAGAAGACCAAGCCACTGCAAGTGAAGACGATCCCAAACCCAGTGTGGGAGACGATTGCTGCTAGGCAAATGAAGGGTCGATCGGTGGCGGAGGAGCAACAAAAAAGACTCAAAAGCGCCGTGGCTAGTCGACAAAAAGTGATTCGGGAGGTTGGGGAGATGATGCGACACCAACTGCGTTCCCCACAACTATGTGGGGCAGACGTTAACACAGCGACGGATGCGAATCTCGGACAGCTTGATGCAGACGACATTGCCTTGTTTGAGGACTACTTGCAAGACATCGACACAGTTTACGCGCAAACGGACGAGGCTTTTCGAGACTCTGGGCTTGAGGAAAACCCTAGGACGTCTTACAAGGTTGAGCCTGTACGGAAACGCGATGGAGACGTGGAATTTCTTGAAAGCCTGGACGTGCTACTGGTGCCGCATGACTTTGAGAAGACGTGCAGCGCCATGTGGCGAGCAATGGTCCACGTCCATCGGCGACAAGACCGACAGCAATATCGCGGCGTCACTGACCCCGATAACACGATAGCGGTCAAGTTGCGCATTCCGTGCCCTCGAGATTCCGGCGAGCCTGTCGACATGATCGTCCACCTGCTGACCCGAAGATACGTCGGAGCTGGGAGAGTGGTGATCGTTTGGCGAGCGATGACTGAAGGCGACGACGAGTTTTCGGGCATGCATTCCGACGAGTTTGGGTGGTGCGTCATTCGCCCGAACGACAGAAATGCAGCACTGCCGACTGTCATGACGACGTTCGCGAGGTTCGTTCCGATGGCCGTCGCCACTCATTTCGAGGATAAGGCGTATGTCGACCAATTCGCCAAGTTTGTCGTGACGTCGGGAGAAGAGGATTGCGCGGAGATCTTGCGCATGATGGAAGCACTTTTACTCGATGATTCGGTCAGAAACGAAATTACACTACAGAGGGTTTGAATCGATGCAAACTATGGGATCTTCGAGGGCTGACATCGAGGCAAAGAGCAGCATTAGGCCCAGTCTACACACATGTATGTACACGAGTCACCATGTTTACAACGTTAAAGGATCTCGTCAACACCGAACCCGTCCGTTGCGAGTGCGTCGTCCAGCAAGAGTCTCTCCATCATGCGCTCGATCTGTTGATTATCTTCGACACCAGTTTTGACCAGCATTTCCATGAACTGATCAACCTTCACTTCCTTGTCTGAGCTTCCATCCTGAAAGTGCATCGGCACTAAGCGAATGCAAGCCTGCACAAGCGTCGTCATGGGATCCGCGTCATTTGCCGGTGCATGCACAATGGCCCACCCCGTCTCGTCCGAATTCAGTCCAGGGAACTCCCCATCCGCCTCACACAGCGCTCGCCACACCACCACCATCCGGGCCTTGTCGACATACCGTCGTGCCACATGATACGTCCGCAGATTCAACACCTCTCCGTTCTCTCTCTGACGCGGGGAGTAAAATTGCAGCGCCAACGAGTTTTCGGGGTCGGGTATCTCATCGTACACTTTCCGTCCTTCCTGTCGATGTGGTACTGACGCCAGCTCCCACACTGCATCACACGTGCGGTGGAAGCTGAAGGGCACTCGACCCACCCCAATAGTCTCAAAGTACTCCGTGTCACCGTCCATTTTCGTCGTGGGTTTTCCACTCAAAATCCCGCCAGGCGTCGGGGTGACCCCAATTTGTTGAAAAACTTCGCCGCTTCTCTCATACAGAGCGTCCAGGTTTTCAAAATAGGTATTGTAGAGCGTGGCATTTTCCGTATAAAGTCTCGCCTTTTTCTCGAAAATTTCGGGAACGTCGTCCACGGAAGTCAAATTTTCGACTTCTCGCACTCGTTTCCTCAAAAGTGTCTCCAACGACTATTCACTGCAGCTTGGAGTCTCCTCTGCAGAGCTTCGGCCTCCATTCTGCTCTCGTATTGCCGTAAGGCGTTGGCCCTCCAGGCCCCAAGAGCCAAAGAGTCTCCCGGCGCACTTTTTCTTTGAGTTGCCTGCTGACTCTTAAGTTGCTGCAACTTGGTCAACTTTTGACTCAATTCCGCGTCTTGTTGCCGTAAGGTTGCCCATTCCGCCTTCAGTCGTCTGCGGTAGGCATCTCGGCGCTGGCCGGCCTTCTCCTTGGCAATCTCTTGCTTGGACTTTATTTTGGTCTCGTTTGTCAATATTTGGGTCTTTGCGATTTTGGTCTGGACCGAAGTAGCGGTATGAAGTGACTGCAGCAGCGCATCAGTGTCCGCCAATAGCTGCTGACTGTCCACGTCTTCGAGCTTGAGACCGTGGTCGGAGTCTGCGTTGGAGTCTTGCGCCGACAGGAAGCTGCCCACGTCGTGCAGGATCTGGTCGGCCATGGTGTCGAACTTCGAGTGACTTTCTCGACCTGCCGATTGGTCTGACAAAAATGTTTAGTCCCGTGTCACTTTTTTGTGTCTCACCCAAATTGTTGGGCCATTATTTGTGATGGATCAACTTTTGCTGGACACCGAAGAAGCGAGCAAGAACGGACCAAATTCTAGAAACGCTACATGTACCTCATTATTGTGTCATCGCTGAACGAGAGGCAAACGTTATTAGAGTCTCTGCGGAAATGATCCAGTGTTGTATTATGATTGAGGAACTTGATGTCAGCCTTCTGGGTCGGCACAAAATATTTCGTGCCCTGCATGGTGATGGTTTGGACAGATCTTCTCGACGTTGACGACTTTATAGCTGGATGGCGAGGTACTTGCCTATTGTCGGCAACTGTTGTGGGCGTGTGCCAAGATCTGACCAAGGACGCCAAAATCTCGGATGAATCACACCATGAGCATATTTAGTTCCAACCAACACCAAGGCGCAAGATAATTCATGCCAAATTTGGAAAGCTAAGTATGTCTTCTGTTCGCCTACAAGTGGCAACACCGTTGAGTGGGAAGGACTGCTTCAGCTACCCGGTTTAGATGCGCACGTCAGTGATCTCCACAAAGATAGCGGGCTTATCTATCCGTGGTATTGCGTTCATGTGCTTCTCGAGCAGAGCACATATTAGCTGAAGTGTACTTCATATTCCAGCTTCCAAGGCTAAGTACTAGACCTATTCAGGCCATGCAGGCGTGTCCAAGACGCACCATCGCGTTGTTTCTCGCTTGCTGCTTGGTTCAAGTGGTGGAGAGCTGCATTCACGATTCGCTCGACCACAAGTTCGTGACTGGAGCTCAGACCTACGACGACAGCCACCCGTTCCAAGTGACCGAGCGCAAACGCCGACTGCAGGATGAAGCTAACGAGCGAGATTCTGCTCACGTTACTCGACAGCTGGAGGATGCCATCTACCAACCAATCCGCATGACGCCTTACTACGACAACTCCAGTTTGAACCACCTCTCAGACGCCACCCGTGCTCGGATTTTCCAAGTAGTTGCAGAGGCTATCCAGCGAATTGGCAGAGCTCTTCAAGTCGTTCCGGTCAGTGGCAACCTTTTCGCCGAGCGATTTTGCACCAGCAGATATTCCACGACCCCGCCAGTGTGTCATTCGATCGCCCAGAATGAACTCTGCTTGGAGATGCCGATACCAGACGAGCACTTTGCCTCCATGACCTACTGCGACAAATGCACCTCAAACGGCTGCACGAATGACGCCTGCACACTTTCTCCAGCAGGAACTGGTGTGCCAGACTCAGACTTTGTGATCTACGTTCGAGCTGAAAGCACCGCGAACTGTAAAACTGGGAGCACGCTAGCGTACGCGTCTACCTGTCAGCAAGATCAGTACGACCGACCTACGTTTGGCATGGTCAACTTCTGCCCACTACAGATCAGTACCGCAGCTTCTTCTTTCGAGCGCCAGGTCTCCACGGCACTCCACGAGTTTTCTCACGCTCTCGGGTTCTCCGCCCGCTTTTTCCCTCTGATGCGAAACGAAACTGGAAACCCGCGAACACCAAGAGATGAACAGGGCAACCCGCCAACATTCTCTGCGGGGACGTGTCCGAATGGCAAAGAGATCGATTACTATGTGGAGCCGGCCAACACAACCATCAAGTATTCTGCAGAACGAGGCCACGTCGTGGCCAAGATGGTGACTCCACGTGTTCGGGCGTTTGTGCAAGACCACTTCAACTGCTCGAAGCTGGAAGGCGCCGAGGTCGAGTCGCAGGATGGCGGTTGCTTGGGCTCTCACTGGGAAGAGCGTCTCTTTGAGCCCGAGTACATGACTCCGGTCGACAGCTATCGCAACGTCTTCAGTGCTCTCACGCTCGCATTCTTCGCTGATTCGGGCTGGTATCGAGTTAATGCTTCGACTTCCGAGGTCATGCACTTCGGCCGGAAGAAAGGATGCAGCTTCGCGACCAAAATGTGCGTGAATCCGTCTACCGAAATCCCCATAGCGGCAGACCACTTTTGCACCTCCAGCACCTTTCAGGGCTGCTCTGTGGACGCTACGTCACGCTCTGTTTGCTCCCTAAGTACCAAGAGTCAGAACATTCCTACAGAATACCAATACTTCCCGAGTAATCCGAGAAAAGGAGGGGTAAACATATTTGCAGACTTCTGCCCGCTAAACGTTGGATATGCAAGTGGAGACTGCACAATTTCGCCAAATCTGCTCAAGCTTGGCGATACGAGCATCAACGCGTTCGGCGAAACCTACTGTCCCACGTGCAGATGCACGTCAACCTCTTTGCGAAGTGTTGATTCCACCAGTTGGACCATAAGCCCAACCAGACAATCCGGTTGCTATGCGATGCGGTGCTTAGGCGATTCTTCCACTGCGGTTGTTATGCTAACCATCCCACGCAGCAATACGGACGACACGGTGAGCGTCAGCTGCACTAAGAAAGGAGAGACTCTAGCAGTACCAGGCTTTACAGGCACCATCACCTGTCCCGACCCGCTCGTCGTGTGTGAAATCGACGATCCCAGTAAAATTCTACTGACGGAGGAGTTAGTTAGCAGTGACAGCAGCACTGGAGTCGGCAGTGTAGCGGTTGGAAGCGACGACTACCCGGATGATAGTGGAAATGCTTCGAAGGCAAGCTCCACTGGTGGCAGTGATGCGTCTCTAGCTGACAGCGGAAGCATCTCCTACTCGAGCAGCAACAGCAGCACTGGTCCCGGCAACGGGAGCATAGCCACGATAAGCACAGGAACCACAGCCAACGGAGCTGATGGGAAGCGTTTGGCGTCATTGTGGATAGTTCTGGTTGGGACATGGCTTGTGGTAGAAAATGTTCTGTAGTAACACTGCTCCCGATCAAAGGACCTGTAGGTATCCGAAGCTTATGTTCGTCGAGAACATTGCAGTGCACACGCGTAATGCTGCGACGGAAAATGTTATTACTGTACTATAGACGAGCATTCTTCGGTAGATCATAGTTTGCTGTGCTGTGTATTTTACGACAGGAAGGTACCGGTGCAACCTCGGGATCATGATGCTGCGGGGTCGCAGTCGCATGCTGTACCTCGAGAACTCGTGAGTTCGCGCATGTAATGCAAAGCTTCGTTGAAGAGACCTCCTTTTTGTGTTGTCAAAGATGATGCTGGAGATGTTAGAAGAAAACCGTGGTCATGGTTGCAATGACATGACTTGACCAAGGCAAATGCAGCCGCTGCCCGCGAAAGTGCTTGGCGCAACCGTACCAGTATCCTCTACGCTGAGCGCAGTCCTACGTAACGTTATGTCTGGACAGCAACTGCTACAGATTACCGGATGTCGGCACGGAACCTGTGAGCTCGATTCAGCCGAATCTCAGATCACGCTTGTTGTGTTATGTGTCCCTGCTTAGTTCTGCGCCTTTACATCCATCGCAATCAAATTGATTGATGAATAACACGACGAGAACAGCTTCAAGCTCTGTCGTTCTGCACTCAGATGAACTCGTATACATGTATACTCGAAAGGAGAACACTGAAGTTGCCGTCAAGAACCGCAGTCCATTCATACACGAGCGGTTATGTTCCTCCTGGTTGCGGCCGTCTTGGTCCAGACTGGTCCACATCGTCACAATATCTGAGCTGTCCACGGACATGAATTTGGACCATACGAAGCTGTGTTAGAGTATGACTGCAATGCTTCCTTGGCCCCAGCCGAACGAAATGAACGGAGAGAGAGAGGATCAGACAGTCTATTGAGCTACTTATCATTGCAAAGATATCTGTGTGGAAATCGCATGGGGGTCATCTGCCATGACTAGATCGTTCTCCTCCTCGCTGTCTCATTCTGCTAGTTCGATACATCGGGCTTCACGGGGAGGGGGGGGCACTCCTCGAAGGGCACGTGGTTTCGTCCGTTAATCAAGTCCGAGGTTAGTTAAACGAAATGAACGGTGCAGTACCTAGGGTCGACTGATCGTGCAGACGCTACAGGTGGTTTGATACGTGTTTACTCTTGATCGTTTGCGTCTCAAACGTGCACATGCGTACCCTCTGCGATGGTGAGAGTAACCAGCCGCACCAGTCGCCCGGGGTCTATCCGTTACCAGTTCAAAACAATCTCCGCAGCCAAAATGCCGACCGATGCAGCACTCTTCGAGGAGGTGGCAGCCCTCTTGGGCTCCAAAGCGACACCCCTGGCGAGGTCTCGCTCGAAGAGTGTCCGACCCGGTCTCCCCGTCCAGATACCCGCAGGTGCATTATTATTAACCGACTCCCGGGCTTCCAGCTCCGTAACGCCGCAAAGACAAGCGCTCAAGCGAATCATTCGAGAAGAGAAGGAGGCTATTCGTAAGCGGCAGTATCACCAGCGAGTCAAGGTCGAGCGGGATTCCCTCCGCCAAAAGGTGGTGGCGTTGTCTACGAAACTCCGTGAGCTGCAGCAAGCCAAATGCCGCCAGAAACGCGGCCCCGGGCCCGATGCATTTCTCCAGAATTCGTCCTCGTGGAAGGGATTAGCCAAGTACCAACGTGATCAGCGAAAGAAAGCGGAGACGGAGCAAACGCGGCTATTCGCCGCAGCAAAGATGCAAGCTGCGTATATTGGACAACTCTGCGAACGACTTCCTGGAAGCTCGAGGTCGATGACGTGTAGATATCAAGCCGATGGTGGGGAGCAGTCCAACAAGGTGGAATCATAGCGCGCAACCTTGTTGAAAAAATATCAGTGTCCACAAGTACCGTAAGCTTTTACATGTATCGAACCACCCGTAAGCAATTCATTCGCGGACGACACTTGTCGTCGATGCGCTAGCGTCAGAGCCGACGAGTTGTCTTGAACAAGTTTAAATCTAAATGATGTCCGAGACTGACTTTACTGGTAGGACAGTTGAGCCAGGGCATCTTGACTACAAGCGCCGACACTGTAGACTATTGACGAATACAGTTTAGTGAACAGATACCCCGTGAAAAAATCTATAACGTTTCTACTTGTAGGATGTAGGAACGTGGCGTTGATCGAGAATTGTCCTTCTTACAGTTGTTTCGTGCAATATTTTTAAAAATAACACAGCAAAGCGCTCAAGTCAACAGTGAGCCGCCCACGGTGAGTCCAACCTCAGCACTATTGTACTCGACAGAAGTAATTGGACCCAAATGTAGCCATTCATTATGCGAGGTAGCTGACCAAAATCCTTTAGCAACAGTTAGATATAAGGGGTTGTCGCACGTCTAGGTTTCAAAAATGGGGTCAGAATACTCGATTTCACAGTCCTTGTGGCTCAACCGCCAAAGTTCCGGGAAACGGGATTTAATAATAAACCTAATAACCTTGCAGACTACATATTCTGTAGTATACAAGGTTATTAGTTTTGATATATGCGGGAATACTTTGCTCACTTTTACAAGCAATTACATCTCCGACCTGCATGTGCCTTCACATGCCAATGTGCCCTGGCTGCCAAGTACAGGCTGCCTGCCTCTCGACTTTGTTTGTGCCCACCAGAGGAGGGGAATGAATCCTACGCTCAAGTTGATACAATCTCGGGCAAGTTTGGTGTGACGGTATTGAGGTTTTCGAAGCTCGAAACTTCAAGATAAAGGCTAACGTAGGCCAAAATTGCAGACACACAAGCCAACCTAAAGTTCGCGAATCTATTACACCATCGGCTTCAAGATCGCGATGACTTCGAGAAATTTGAAATTCCAGATGACGCGGGTTTTATTTCTGTAAGGGAGCTTGGAACCGAAATCGGTGCTACTGCAATACCGTATATTCAGCGCGAGTAGTGACTGTGCATGTGTGGAGAACACTATCCGAGGGTGAAGCAGTTTTTCGGGGCTTGCTGAACATATTAATATCGCTAGTGTGGTATAAAGACGTTGGTTGGTTCGGATGGCTCGATGGAATTGACGTGGAAGATTACGAGTTTTTCTAGAAATTTGCAGTAATCAAACATGTGCTTGGAGTTGTCGTTGATCGCTGGTACGTACGTACGACAAGAGCGCGGAGCAAGTATCGAATTCCTCATGTCAAGGCCCACACACTGATTCTGTGATAGATACCTACATGTTAGTGGCCCGGCTAAATGGAGCTGTAAGGTAAAAAAGTGAAATGTTCGCGAGTTATGCTTTTGAAACTTGGATCTCAGTTTATCGACGCCCTGCTGTGGGGAAAACGCCGCCAAAATATTCTTCTAAACTAAGGGGCGTAGCTGCTGGCACTCATGGGAATAACTTCATGGATGATATCCTCGGCGTCTTCAATCTCAACTTCCTCCACTGTCTCAACAGGCCTACAGTAGGACTCATACTAACAGTAGTTGTAATAATTGAATTTACACAACTGCGGGCGCTGTCCGTGGTCACCGGGGAGGCGAGGCCTCCCTGTCAAGCGTCGCTTTTGCTGAGGTGCCATGAAATGGCGGAGTGAACGGACCAACAGGGTCGCACTCTGCACGTATGCGACACAAATTACACACTGTGTGCCTTGACTAAGGGTGCACAGGAAAGTGTCCTGTTTAGCCATTATTGGCTTCTGATTGGCTAAATCACCCCTGTATGCCTTGACATGAGGAATTCGGTACAGTAGCATACGACTCGTAAGAATAGGCTACGAGTTTTACACTCACTTTAGTAAAACAACAAATGAATTTCTTGTGATAAAGTGGCTTTATCACAATAAACTCGTGTTCTAGAGGAATTAGCTGGACAAAGCGATAACGTTGTGCTGCAGAACTTGTGCATGCATGTACTACATGTATGGGGAAAAGTAACGTTAGGTAAAACACTAACACGTGAAGACTTTCACTTGAGATCACATGTAAAAGAAATGTGTACCAGTCTAAAAGAAACGAGCGCAACATGGAAATGTGTATAGTGTACTGTGTACTATAAAATCACTCGAAAAGGAGCGAGCGCAACCAAGCTCTACTCGCCTGGCCACGATTTCGTGCCGAAAGGCAACAATCGAGGCTGTCCATTCCCCGGAGCTCAAGTGCAGGATGGTGAAGATTGGCAGCTCGGTGCTCTTCGGCTCAAAGAACAACTCGGGATAAAGTTAAACCAACGACCCGAAGGCGATCAAAGCAGCGTTCCTCCAGGCCTGGAAATGAGCAGCCCCCACAAGAGGCTCTCGCTGAGCCACAGTGAAAAGCCGATTTCGAATTCCGTAGTCGACTCGAAAGCGCTGTCCGCAACCGACTCCTCTTCGGAGGACTCTCACACCGAGGCAGACTCGAGGCCGAGCTTACACGCCGAAGCTCTAACTAGTGAGCACAAGAGTCGAAAGGAACGAGAGGCCATCCGGAAGAAAATTTACCACCTACGACTAAAGAAAGAGCGTGAAGAACTGCGACAAAGTGTCGTTGCACTGTCGAAGCAGCTCGAAGAACTCCAACATTGCGATGACTCTGGTCTGTTGGCTGTCAGGGACTCAATCTGGAGGAAGAATGCTAATCACCAGCGCTACGAGCTTCGCAAAGCTCAAGCTGAGCAATCGCAGTTGTTATCCGCAGCAAAGACACAGGCTGCGTACATCAAGGACATGTGCCAGCAACTGCCCGATCTGTCAGGCGAATCCACTGCGGATCGTCGCATTAGGATCATGCTACGAGGTCGGAACTACCCACCATTTGATGCTTCAATGTACCGCGGTCACGTCCAGAGGGTCATTGAGAGTTACTCTCGAGTAGACGAAGTGTTTCGAGGATTTCCCACCATGGAGGAGCGAGTGTTCCACTCCGTTCAGCGACGAGAGTCGAATGGTGAAGAGGAATACTTGCAGCATTTGAACAAGTTCATCCAGCCGTTCAGTTTCGAGAAAACTCACAAGGCACTCTGGAAGCTAGCCCAGCTAAACCACCGACAACATGACCGGAATGACTACAAGGGTCTGGCTGACCCGAAAGATGCCATCGTGATCAGATTCCGATTGATCCAAGAGTTAACGACGGGTGTACTAGCGTCGGTGCTGCAGCGGCATGTTATTCATCGGTATGAAGAGGAAAATCGCGTCGTCTTAGTCTGGAAAACCCACTCCGAAGGAGAAGGAATACTCAGCGGAATGCATTCCGATGCGACGGGCTGGACTTATCTGCAACCGGCTTTGGAGGAGGACTCGACCGAGATTCGAATTTGTGTTCGCCAAGTTCCAATGCAATTTAGCATTTCGACGGCTGGCGACGAGATTTCTCGAGAATTCCGCCGACTATTGCAGAGCTATGTAAACGAAGACATGCTAGTGATAACCCGAGCACTAGATCGAATGCTACTCGAGGATACGTTGAAAGATATCAACATGTGATCGGCGGCCCCCGAAAGAAGAAAAACGCTTTAATTCGGCTTTTAGTTTCTGTGAGCTACACGAATCACATGTGCTCGAGTAGGAAAATTCCTTCACGACATGGTGGAGTAGTTGCGTGAAGTAACTAGACGAAGCCCATATAATAATTCCTCCGGGTTTGTTTTTGGAAGATACTTCGTAGGACAGAACGACGTCCTCAGGGCTGTGAACACCCAATATTGGTAAAGCTGTAAGATGCAAGCAGGTATGGTTCATTCTTTGACAAGATAAACGACACCACCAAGATGACGATTTTCTTGAGGAGATGGCGGCTTTCCTCGGCGCGAATTCAAGGCAAGAAGACGATCTTCGGCTCGGGAGGTTAGCAAACAGCGACGGCAGGTAAATACTTTGGCTTCAACGCCCAAAATCACGAGCATTGCCAAAAACAAAATCTTGTCAAAGGTTGAGCGGGTGGATGGGAGCTTGGAGCACAACATCAGGTGGGTTTTCGAGGTCAAGCTATAGCTGCATCAGCCTGTGCTCTCGCTGCCACAAAGATAAAACATGTATTTTTTCTCTGACTGAATAATTATTGTTCAGTCTCCACTCGCTCACGTCGTGGTTCTCCATGTTGTTACGTTCAAATTAACTCCTGACGTGGAGAGTTCGTATCGAGTCTGCTTTAATTGCTGGAGCTGAAGAGCCAATTCGTCTACCTCTCTCTACATAGTTGCGCTCGGCTCGAAGTCGGTGGTAAGACATCCTCTTCCGAATTGCAATGTCTAAATGGGTTGGTCCAGTTGCTATAATAGGGTGATAAATTCTTAAAACAAGTCAAACTTTATGCAGGGCGAGTTTTTCGTCTGAGTAAATATAAGCTGTCTTAAATATATTTATGTAGGTGCTTACTCTGTTTTTGGTAGGCGTCCAGCAGGAGTCCTAGCTTAAAACTCGGGGTCTTAAATCCTCCGTTAAGACTTAAGATAACGCTTACCCCTCTTATATAGTCCGAATTCATACCGCTTTAGTCATTTTCCCGAATGCTATTGGTATCCTAAAGTAGGTATCGTGAATAAATTGCACTAATCTCGTGTTTACGAACAGACAGACGGCAACACACTACCAGCCCACTTCTCTACTGTAGTGACCTCCGCTATAATACATGTAGACTACTGTACGTGTTATAGCGTGATCCAAGTTTGCGTTATAGGTAGCGTGATCAATAACGCAAACTCGGATCACGTCTAAACTTGCAAAGCGATAACGCTGCCGGTACACTTGGCTGTGCCACTGCCACTGCCACCTCTTTGGCCGGCATTCCGCAATTAGCCCCCGCCAAACTAAGCCGTTGAAGCCCTGCTTGAAGAAGTATGGCTTTGCGCCAATTGCCGCTGACCGTTGTGGTCGCACTAATCGTCTTCAGCGATGGAATAGCAACCACCGCGAACGAAATCTCGGCGACAGAATCAAATGTGCTGCAGAACAAGACGCCCACTTCTGCTGGTGCGCCACCAACGCGCGAGCTGGTTGGCGATGACGAGGAGAGAGGGAGGAAGGGTGGACGTGGAGGTGGAGGTAGAAGACGTACACGAGTAAGGGGAGGAGCATATCTTTATCGTTCGAAGCTCGTGAAGATGGGATACGGGAAGTTCATCGGCGCGTATCCGCATCAAGAGTAACTGAGAAAGCTTGGCGTATTCCCTTGGGGCACTGGACCACTTCCCAAACAAAGAATGATTCTACAGGTTGCACAGTGCTATAATAGTGCCTATTTCATGTTTCCCTGTTCTCCGAAATGCAAATAACTCCGTCTAGCTTGGCCCCTCTTTAGCAAGCCTCGCCTTCACGAGCGAACCCGCACGCCGCCATCTATCGAGCAGTCTGTGCCGATGAAGCCAGGCGCGACACCATCCCCCTCGACTCGACCATGCCAAACAGCGTACCGAATGCATTTGTACAGGGAGGGGACATGCGGTGAGCAGATCCCGTACACGTTCCCAGGTGGGAGAAGAGCACGATGCGACAACGGGTGAGCAAGAGTGATCAGGTCACTCACTCGTGTAAGCTTCAGGCATGACTCAAAAGGTGGCAAACTCACCTTATCCCCCTCCTGTTCGTAATAAATTAACAGGACTAGGTAAGACAGGAACACCTCCTCTACTTCTTATCGATTTCGATACCCTCCACACATTGGAACTGTTGAAAGTATCTGTTTAATTAAACTATAAGTTAGACACTTTTTCGTACATGTATTAAAAGAAAGAGTCTGCGCTGTGCCGGCAGAGCATGTGATTACACCGGAGGAGACTGACCTGTCGATTTGTCATAACCAAAGTGACCAGGTCGACGACAAACCGACTTGTGACTCATGCCGCAAGCTAGTGCAGTGGACGTCGCCTTCTTCGACGAGGCCGCCGCGTTCCTCGATAAGAACGAGTTGTTGGTGGGAGGCGCAGCATACTTCGGACTCCCAAGCATGGAGCTGATCGACTTGGGTCCGTTTTGCCAAGACAAGACCGAGAAGCTGTCACAGAGCACGAGGCTTCTTAGGGAAAAGGAGGCATTTCGACGACAAAAGCAGCGGCAGCGACGTAAGGCCGAGCGTGAAGGCTTGGAGCAAGAAGCGCTCGAGTTGACACAGCAGTTGAAGAGACTGAAGCAAGGCATCGAGAGCAATGCAGGGACCTGTCACGCGAGTGTGCAGCTGTCCAATTATTACTGGAGAGACTGTGCAGCTAAGCAGCGGGGGGAACGCGAGAAGGCTGAGGCCGAGCAGAAACGACTCGTAGCGGTGACGGAAGCTCAGGCAACGTACATCGATCATCTCACTAAGATGACGCAAAGTCGACCTGGAGTCATGACTTTGGCTGGTGAAGAGAGTGAGCACAAACTCCGGCGCGTGGGGGACTCAGATGATGCGGTGTTCGCTGCGCTCCTGCAAGACGTTGATACCAGCTACGCTCGCATTGACGACTCCCATCGTGAGTGTGACATGGACAACTTGCCCATAGGAATTACCAATTCGATCCATCGAGGCCCGAACGGCGACGTGGAATATCTCCAGCATGTGAATAGGTTCATGCAGCCGTTCGAGTTTCAGGACATGTGCACTTCGTCATGGAAGCTGGCAGGCCACCCTCACCGAACGCAGGACAGACAGGAATACCAAGGCGCGGCAGGACTGGACAACACTATCGCCGTCAAATTTCGACTTACCCGAACACTAGCTACTGGCACGAAAGTGTCGGTATTTCAGAGGCTAGTGGCTCGCCGCTTCGTCGAAAACGACCGGATTTTCCACGTCTGGAAGATTTACTCGGAAGGCGAAGGAATCCTGCGCGGCATGCATTCGGACGAGACGAGCTGGTGCCAGTTCCGGCCAACACCCGATGGGTTTGGGACGTGGTCGGAGGTGCTTGCGCGCCAAGTACCTGTGACCTTCAGCACCGTTGGCTCGAGCGAGGCGGTTGCCGATGAGTTCCGCCAGTTGCTACAAGAGAAGATTAATGAGGACGAGGAACAGCTCAGTAATGCGCTCGGAGGCTTGATACTTGAGGATACGTTAGCCATTCTCGACGTTTAGGCTTCCAGTTGCAAAAGAGTCGGCCAGGAAGAAGAACCCCCCCGGGCAGACGAGATGAGTGAAGCGATATTGAACATGTAAAAAATGAACGTAAAAGCTCAAGTGAATGGAGAGCTTAGAGTACAGAAACTAATTGATGCACGATAGGGCTGGAGAACAAGTGAGTGAAAACACTTCGCGCTCTCGAAGAGCTTGGAAATACGTGCAACTCGAGACAGAACAGACGCGGTTTGTGGCTGCCATCCAATCGCAAGGTACGCACATCCCAAATCTCTGCGCAGTGCTACACGACGGGGGTTTCGTTGCTTCTTCTAATGCTGCAGATTGCCACGACCAAGTTTGGTATTAATAACTACAAGTTGCTGCAACGGACTCGACTTCTGTATCTCCACGAAATAGGCGAAAACTGCGCCCGAGTGAACAAATTGAGACGGCCTCAAACAAAATCACACTAAGCCACCTTTTAGAGTTGTCGAGATAATCGCCTTTGAAGATGACCAATCAAATTTCGGATATAACCGGACATCCAACATTTCAAACGCAAAATCACTCGTATAAAGCGTAAAACACTCTAATTTGATTGCTTTACGCACGAGGTTTTCGACAATATACAACTCGTTAAAATCGAGAAAATATTGCAGCCACAGATTAGTCGCCTAGAGCATGTCCAACGCGGGCCTCAAAATAGGGTTGAGACCTCAGTTTGCGATAAATTACGGACCCCATTTTGAGCAAACCTCAAATATATTCCCGCTACCGACCTTAAATCGCATGGATTTGATGCCGTTCAGACCGTATCCATCTGCCCGAGTGTTTGTGCCTCGTAGCACTACTTGCCCACTCTGAGAAGGTCACTTTAAACTGGACAACAGATGAAGGAAGGTAGCGTCTGAGGTTGAGGTCTGCGTGCCCTGCGTTGGAAAACACCATATTCGGAAAAGGTTTGGTCCCTCGTTTTTCCAACGCAGGGCACAGACGCTACCTTTCGTTGATCCTTCATCTGTTGTCCAGCTCAAAGTGACCTTCTCAGAGTGGGTAAGTAGTGGTACGAGGCACAAACACTTGGACAGATGGATACGGTCTGAACATCAAATCAGGGCATCAAATCCATGCGATTTGAGGTCGGTATCGGGAATATATTTGAGGTTTGCTCAAAATGGGGTCTGCGTTGGAAGGCGACAGGCCGTAATTTATTATCGCAAACTGAGGTCTCAACCCTATTTTGAGGCCCGCGTTGGACATGCTCCTATAGCATAGTGTAAGTCAAATAAGCGGCCTCTAATTGCCACGACCTTCATACCGGTATAAAATAACTCACAAAGGAATGGTGCGGTTGCACTTCGCTGTCTACTACACTGGGTCCTGGCCGCAAGGCACACGGCCTGCGCGTCGCTGGCGAGTGCCTCTAGGGTCTGCAGTTGAAGTGAGGCAAATGATGCAATCGGATTGGCTGGTCGGTTTGGGTGGCCCGTGCCCGTCCCAATCAAGTGTGCCCGTTGCATATGCAATAGTTAACTGAAGTCAAACGAGACACTCGTAAAAATACCCGCTAAGGGAAAGGTCGCTCAGGAGTGAGCGAGCAAGACGGACGATAGAGATCAGTGCAGTGGTGACCGACACGGACAAGTATCGCATGGACCAGGCTATGGCGGACACGCCTGGGCCGGGACCTCTCAACATCGGGCTGCCACCGGAGTCACATCCAGCTGAAAGAGGGGGGGGGGCGTGGAGCTTCGCCCCAGACTACTCAGCAGCCTAACCTCGACGGCGCAGCGACAGCGATCGCTCCAGAGGAGATCCAAGCCAAAGCAACGCGACCCTTGGGTGAACGACTTTTTGACACCCTAGAAACGACCAGCGACGCAGGAGTGCCAGGGCTTTTGGAGCGGCCAGCTCAAGCGCCCGGGGGGGGGGGGGCAAGGTGCGCGCTCACCCTCCCAACGCCGAAGTGATCACTGAAGAAATTGCACGCGGATCGCATATGCTGGAAGGCATCTGGAATCCTGTGCAAGTCGAACAACTTATGGCCACACTTCTAACAGACTGGGCTACATGTGCTGCTACGGAGTGGTCTCTGTAGGAAATCGCGATGCGAAGCAAAGAGCAAGCTCCAGCCAAGGCAAGTTGTGACGAAAGCGTGAGGGCGTGGACAACAAGAGAAAACGAGATCCTCCTGGCGTACCTTGGCGGAACATTGGAATTACCCCACCCTCCCAACTTTATCAATTGTTGACGAGCACCGAGCAATGATTGAGGATATGCATGAAGCATACTTCAACTCAACACTTACTGCGGTGTTGCCTGCATCAGTACGGCTAACCATACATGTCTCGCATGCGACCATTTTCAAGGAAATCTTCATGGCCAACACGGATAAACGTGTCGGACACGTTATGATGCGAGCTTTCCAGCGAGATGTAAAACGGCTCAGTTTTGATGGTCTCCAAACCCTCAGCATCGTGTTCTACTCCAAACGAGCTTCCAGCCGGTGGGTCGTAAAAGCATTGCGCCTCCAGAAAGCAGTTATCATCTTGCAGAATACTGCTCGGGCACCGGAGGAGCAGGGCACGGGACATTACTCGGCAGCCCAACTTGAGCTGCAGTACGCCATCCGCGTTTATGGTGGTGCCAAACTCGGATTGGTAGCGCTTTCGCGAGCATTCTCGAGCTTCTCGGAGGCCAAAGTTTTGGACGTAGAATATGCACGAGCGACTCGCACAGAGATTTACGACAATCGATACCACACCATTCGATTTGCACAGACGCAGTATCCGCGCCCATTGCAGGGGGTATCGACCATAGTCATGGACGGAATCGAGTTATCGATCCATCACTTTCAACAGTACATGCGTCGACCGTGCATGAAATGTCTCAACCCCCGACACAGCACTGCGAAATGCTACACCAAGCCAGCCAAACTGGAGATGATGCGCAGCAGGACTACGTGAATTTTCAACGGAAAGGTACCCCCCATCCGCCCAGCCAACCGCATGGAATTCAGAGTGAAGTCACTCGAAGAACTGGTGGCTATGCTAACTGCACATCAGCAACCGCAGGTTGTCCAATCAACTCTTTTGGTGGCAGGAGAAACGGACGCAAAAGGAGCAGAGGCAGTTGGGATGCCACTCACGCCACCAGCATCAAATGCTCAGGCGGCTCCCTCAGCACAGCGCCGACAGAGACCAGAAACTGTCGATGCTGAAGGCTTCCATACTAAAACAGGTAAATCTCGAAAACCGAAACCATTGAGTCCGAGGGGAGATGGAAACCTGCTCGAGGATGCAGGGCACAATGAACCAGTGGAAGAAAACAAGGCAAAGTCGGTGGTCTACTCCAAGGTGGCTCGCGGGAAGGATGCCAAGTCGGGATAGCAGATGTCCAGTAAGATGGCGACCAAAAGCGGAATCAAGCAACTGAAGATGAGGACAGCACCCACAGCAGCTAAACGCTTCGAAAGTTTTCAACGTGCAGAAGCTATGGGTCAATACGGCATTCTAGCAGAATCTGACAGGGATCGCGAAGATGTCGACGACATGGAGCTTGATGACGTCGGGGAGCACATAAAGACAATCGGCTCAAATGGAGAGGCCGATGACGCTCTGTATGCCTTCACAAATGACATGGAGAGCGAAACAAAAGAGGGACCTGAAGCCCTAAGTGACTATGAGGCACCAACCTATAGTGGGATGGCGGAGGCCAAACACACGGGTTGTTCAGGGACGACGAACGTCCACATGGTGGATGCGCATGCAGGCCAGTATGGCCAACTACATGAAACAGCCCCCAAACCACCAAGAAACTTCACTCAGTCAGACTCGTGATCTGTCGGAAGCGAGGCCAGAACGGTCGGTTCAATCACACGTACCGGATGATATGGTACCGGCCACGCCGGACTCGTAGCTGGAACTAACAATTGGGGCATCCTGTACTAGTACCGCCGAAGGAGATGCCATCATACCGATCCAAGTAGGTCACTGGCTTTCCAGTTTCAATGGCAAGGAGGTCGAGGTGGCAGCAAACGGACAATGTGATTTCCTGGCATTGTACGCATCGACGACTAACCACTCGAATCAGCTGCTTCCATAATCGGGTGGCGTCATCGGACATGCAACCGCGCTGAAGAAGCTTGTCTACACCCTTATGATGGTCAACCTAAGGCGTGACGTCAGCTTAAAATTGGTCGATCCTATCCAAGAGTGCGCTAAACTGTACCCGGATCATCCAAGTTGCACATCGATCGAGGCGGCCACGGTGGCTTTATATGCTCATTACGATGCAGCACGTACAAGGTCGGCGGGGAAAAAAGTTCCGTTGTCTTTTTGGGCTGGCCCACACGAGCTTTGAGCTATGGCACACCATCTTCGGGAGCCTGTTATAGTTTTCGACGTCAACGCAACCAATGATGCCCATTTACAACGCTACTTCTACCGGCAACATCGCCTGGCGGACGGAACAGATCATGAAAGTGGCTACGGCGAAGCCATATCGGATAGAGACACAACGGAGTATCTTAGATCATGCTGGGCATTACACGCGATGCCGACTTTTCGTGTCCTCCGGCACCACGAGCGCCACTTTACGGGGTGAGTCACAGAGACACCTTCCTTCGCTGGAGAGCTGAAGGAGATCCAGCATTCACCAGGACAATTTCGGATACGTACGCTTGAAAATCAGAGCTGAATCACCTGACAGCAACTGAACAGTCGATTGACCTTGATACTGTCAATCACCTTGCCGATTTAGACACTGTAAACTGCATCCTGCTCAAACGCCGAGAAATGAGACTCCGGCTTGATGTGGTTCATGCCAGGCTGGGCTACCCATTCTCGACTCCGCACACAGTGCAGAAGCCGGGAACGAACTACTGATGAGGGAGGAGCTGAACATACACCAAGCTTATGGGATCGATTCATATGCGGCGTCTTCGCAAATTGACGGGGACGGCCAAAACCAACATCGTTTACCGAACCGTTATGCCAGAGCCCCTACTGGAGATATCATGGCGAATACATATTTCCGGGTGTTGCGTGACTCTCCGGAGGCTCCGATGGACAGCGACGACAAGCCGCTGGCGAATCTGGTGAGATCGGCCAACCGAGAGGCTTTTGTAAAATGGTGTAATCTCTACAGAAGTTCTCTAGCCATCCCCGAGACGAAACGCAGGAATTCACAACCTGCAGATATCAGAGATTGGCTTCTAGAAAACACAGCGACACTCCGGCATTTTTTTGCTTTTTACCGTATCTAGAATTCGAGGCCAAGGGCTGGGTCGCGGACCACCTTAAGGTTTGGGGAGCCTATGAAGCGTTCACCGAACAAATTGGTGCATTAAGGCGAATTGCGGAGGGCGAGAGTATGGATGAATCGACACGCCAATTTTGGCAGGACTGGCTGGACGCTTGTCAGGAGGTATCACCTTTTCCGCTTACAGCACAGTCACTCGCACGGTCCTCGGACCGGTGGGAGCGTCTTGCCAAATGGATTCCCACAAGCTACTGTAGGGCACAGGCCGGCGAACTTACGCAAACGGAATGGTGTATTTTACACGTGATTCCGTTTGTGGTTAGCGACTGGGGTGCAACGCCCATGGGGAGAACGCTGCAGGGAGCAAGGCAGACTTGGTACGAGGAATTTCCGTTTCTTCGGACGCTCTACCACAGCATCGTTGATCACAATGATTGGAGTGCTGCGACGTTAGCTCCAAAGGGGCAAGAGTGGGGGGACCGTGGAGACGGAGGCCCTCAGGTCTCTTCCACGGTCGGGAGTAATTAAGGGACATCAGTGCCTGCCTTGTCAGCGCTGGGGGAACAGCCGACGCTAATGAAATTGTTCAGCAATGAGCATTCACTGCCAAACTTACCAGAGCCACGTATTCGCCTCACAATGGATCGCGTGGTTGCTGGGGGAGATTCGATTGAACAGACAGAACAGCCTCAGGACCGCAATACGGAAGACCGTCCAAGAAAGCGAGCCAAAGGTGACATCCGCAACTACTTTGTCGTAATTCCGGGTGAGAAGCTGAGAAACATAACAGCGCAATTCCAGATAGATAAATCAGGCGAGCCAGCAGGAGGCGGGAGCAGGAAACTTTGCTGGATCAATCACAAAAGACATCAAGCCCGACGCTACATTCTGCTGATCAAACCTTTGTATTTGTGACCTAAAATTTCAACGGCCTAGGATCGACCGAAAAAGAACGGGCGAATTGGTTTAAGGCATTTGGTGAACAAGACCAACATGGTCGCAATGATCTGCTGATTATTCAGGAGATACACGTCGAAGCCAAGGAAGTAAAACGATATCAGCATCTTTATGCAGGAAGATGGGGATTCAGAATGGGGCCAGGTCAACCCCAGTACTCCTTTTGGTCTCCGTCCGACTATAGCAAGGGTGGGGTTGCTATCCTCGCGAACCCATACGGGTCATTCAAGAACATGTCACCGTATGCAAAATATCGATGGTCGAAGCACTTTATGGCAGTACAAGGGGCACTCGAGGGACAGCTGGTAATCGTATGCAATATTTATGCACCCCACAAATCAGCACCGCGTGAAGCATTCTACTCCAGCCTACAGAATCTCACTTTCCCGAAAGACGCACGTCTCTTTATTGGCGGCGACTTCAGCTGCACTTTAGACGATCAAGATCGGAGTTTTGCGGCCAGGGCAAAAGGGCACGACTCACCAGGACTGCGGTATCTGCTCAATATATGGGGACTACTGGACCCGATAGCGGTGGCGCGGCCATCCAAATGGTCTCTTCGGGGGCTCAAGCAGCATCATGTCGAGACCCACACGTAATCACTACCCCGTTACGGGCTACGGAGAAGCCACTTCCCGGCTTGATAGATAGTACACATCGGCGGTGACTTTATCATGGGTAGCAGCATGGAATTTAGTACAAATGGGCGCATCGGCAGATCATCACGGGGCGAAGGTACACGTCAGGTCTCCAGATGATCCCATTCGATTCAAACGCCCTTCTCGCATTCACCCAGTACCAGGCTACGCTGCAACGACCGTCAAACAGACAACATAACAGCTACTACATGACTTTCGCGAGCGCATGGCGACGCAGGCACACAGCACTGAAGAGGCAGCGAAGCACTGGGAGGACTTGAAAGGAGAGATCGCTCGTCGTACTCGCATCTGTGTCAGAGAGTAGAAACGGGTTAGGCGCAACACGTTGAAACAAAAACTAGTTCGACTAGTCAAACAACAGCAACGGCACCATGAGGAGCTGATGGGGATTTCGCCAACAGTGGAATCGATCACTGACCTGATGGATATCATGTCGCTGAATGATACAGCCGGTCCAACGCGAGCCGCGCGGTTGAGGCGTGCAATTGCAGATTGCACGAGCTCGAGCGGATATGGGGCAGCGTCACACTTTTCAAGATGCAACCCACTGGAAAGGCAAGACGACAAGATCCTTTTTCCGCAGAGTATCAAATAAATTCACTGACAATACCATTCACCAGTTAGCGCGGAGTTCACGAATATGCCGATATTCTGGCCGACGCATGGACCCCAATTCTCCAGCAGAAACCTGCAGAAAACACCCACATTGCCGATGTCGCTGGATGGATTAAGAAATCTGAAGGTCCAACGGCAGCACAGGCAGCAGTGGCTGCAGAGATAACAGAACTGGATATTAGGACGGCAATCCAAGCATGTGAACAGGGTAAAGCGGCAGGGCCTGGTCGTCTGGGTAATGGCTGATACAGGGAATACGAAGTCATCCTAGTACCGATTTTGACGCCTCTCTTCAACTTGTGGTATAACGCCGGCTACTTTCCTCTATCCTTCCTTGAGGCTGATATTTTCTGCCTCAAGAAAGGAGGATTACAAAGTAATGCCCTCAATTTTCGGCGTATTGCCCTTTTGAGCACCGACTACAAAATCTTCACTAGAATACTGGCTAGCCGAGTGCGACTTTAGCTGAGCAGATATATCCTAATCAAAATGGGTTCGTTCGGGGGCGAACGATACGCCAAACGCTGGATCTGTATGCGGCCGCATAAAGCATGGTACTGGCCGACATAGATCAAGCGGAGGCTACGGCACTGCTTTTGGATTTTAAGAAAGCCTATGACTCCCTGGATCGAAACTTTCTGCTCGAAGTTCTAAGGCGCAAGGGATACCCGGAGAAATTCGTTTTAGCTGTGGCCAACATCCACAAAGGCACCCGGGTGCGATTTCTTGCGAACGGGACCAAGTCCCACACGATCTCAGTCACGAGCGGAATTAGGCAAGGATGTCCTTTAGCACCTATGTTATTCGTCCTGGCTCTCGACCCTTTATATCGCAAACTCGATGGATTCCTTGGAGTCAAAGGGGTTATGCTTCAATCGGAGGCGGGTCGTTTTGAACTGCGTGTGGCAGGATACGCCGACGACACGGCTGCGTTCGTCAAAGACCCGGCTGATATTCCCTATCTTCTAAGGGATCTAGAAAGCTTTGGAAAGGCATCTGGGCTTCATATCAATGCGGGGGAAACCATGGTCATTGCATTGCACCCAGCAGGACCAGATAAGACTATGATTTTACCACTATCGCTGAAGTTTCAGGATCATGAGGTGGCCTGTCAATATCTTGGGCTGCAGGTGGGCAGTCATGTCGACGCCGATCGATCGTGGTATGTTGCAGCAAAGCAACTAAAAGTACGACTACGGTTGGCGTGTCAAAAAATTACAACGGTGGATCAACGAAGTATTATAGCGGGAGCTATCATTGTACCTAAGCTTATGTTCATTGCTCGACACGCGTGGACTTCAACGGAAGAGGTGAATGACATGGAAGCTAGAACTAAAAAATATGTTTGGCACGGCCAATTTACTACGGAGATACATGGAATAAAGGCTTGGCTAGACGCAGACTTGGCAGCGTTACCTCGGACATAAGGGGGTATAGCGCTTCCGAGCCTGCGAACTGAGCTTCTTTTTTTTTGCGCCTTGGCCGCGGTCACGGTGAGCTCATGGGCGGAAATGGGTACCCGCCAAGCCCACATTGTTGGTGATATTTTGTTTCACAACAACAAACGTGGACTAGCACCGGAGGTGTACATCACGCCAGAATGGTGCAAATTCACGAAAAACTCTTTTCGGAGACGGAAAACGTGATGGGATACAGGGAGGAAACTCATCACGCTGGCCGGAGCACCTGAGGTTGATGACCTGGCGCAACAGCAAACAGCACCTTTAGCCCAAGCGTGCTTCGAGAGGGGTGGGGGCTTCACATCACTTGGTGTGGACACAGATTGCAACTCGGGTGCACTGATTTTCTCAGGATTACGAAGTCCATCCGTAGTGAAATAACGCAGATTACATCGAACAGACTTCAGATGGAATGGCTGCCTTTCGCGGCGATCAGCACGTTACAGATACTAACCGCGGAGGGGGAGCGCGATTCTTAGGCATCAGCATGTGGACTAACGTACACGGCCCATATTGCATTACGGGATGTGGTTACATGGCACAGTGACGAACTTGGCTTAGTAATTTTCTCTTTTAAAGGTAAGTTCGCGGGTGAACACCAACGACCTCAGGCCGAATTGCTGGCAACTACACTTCTCATGAATTTCCCACAACTGGCTATCAGTGCGGAGCACAAACTCGAAGTCAAGTTCACGGCTTTACCGATAGACGACCCTGTGATAGACCAGGGGCTCCGGTCGAGGCGATTTTGGAAACCGATCTCACTAGCCCCCCAACAGTGTCATCAATTGACAGCCATAGAGCTCTCACTGGATTTATAAACGCACTACCAAGGGCGGACATTAATATTCAGAATGTACACCCGCATCCGTCGCTCAGTCGACTGGTCTGTCTGTTGGCAGGCAGACGGCGATGGACACGATGCAGAAGGGAATACAAACAACGGAGTGCTCATACGGCGCTCCGCAAAGGCAAAGTGAACTTACAATAACGTCAGGACAAATGGAACACATCAAGCAGCACGGCAGTCAATAGCTTGGCGAAGTTGGAGTGGAATCGACACCGCAGGTTAGTGGGCCTGGGTTCATGGGGGGAGCAACTTATCTTCCGGATTAAGCTGCACGTCTTATCCCTATAGGACAGAACGCAAGAAAACAAGGTTGCCCACATACGGCATATTCAGCTACTAGATGCAGACCTGTACCATACATTTTGGGACTGCGGGTCCGCCCAAAAGCTGTGAAAGCTTTTTCTGCGACCATGGCTGAGACTGGGCATGCTACCAGAGGCAACAGAGCGATCAATGTTCAGCATGATACTCAACAGTGTGCCAGCAGGGGTCTGGCGGACAGCGGATGAGATGTTCGGCGGAGCCACAACATCCACACCGGAATTTAGTGAAGCAGTTATGGCCATATTCGAAAGCTGTTGGCGATTGGGAGTAACCGTGTATCTACATGCTGTATGGCGATGACGGGTGGGCCATTTTGATGAGCTCAATGACATTTCGGAGCGATACAGAGCAGCCTCTCTGCTAACCAAACTTCGCTAGGGTTACAATACCGTTATCCAACACATGAAGAACACGGCTTCCCCCGGAGATGGAGCAGCAGTGGTGGTATTGATACGGCGAGTGCTTGCACAAGATGGGTCTGTAGTGCCTCGGCCTCGCAAAAGAGTAGCAACAGCTGAGTACCTTTTATTCTACGATGGTCGATCTCAAGGCAATCCCGGTGCGGGTGGTAGCGGTGCGATCGTCCTTAAAATTGGACTCGAGGAGCTGAAAGTCTGCTGGGTTGGGCACCTGTCGTATGCTAGCTCAGCGGTGACAACTAACGTGGCTAAACACACCGGACTAGTCATCGGTCTTAAAGCATGCAAGGCGAAGCAATATGAACCACTACGCGTCATCAGTGACAACGCAATGATAACTCAACAACATATGCGAAACAAGCCACCTAAGGCCCCCCACCTCAATCAAATACACTGGCGAAGCAGACGCATAGCATAGCAGCTCAATGTCACTAACTGGTGGCACCATGACAAAAGCCACAACCCAATGGCGGGAGCGCTAGCTAACTTGGCTATCCAAACTCGTCGCAGTGTGCAAGTACATCTCACTGGACAAATCACTCAATTGCAGTCATGGACGCAGGTGCTACAACATCTCGACGGGGACCTCGCCCAATGGCAAGAAGTTGCTGGAAATACGACGCAGGAGAGCGTCGTGGCTAACATAATGTAAGAAAGTCAGCACGCAACGGTGAAGCGTAAGCTTGTGCCGAAAAAAAGCCAGCGGTCGGCATGGGGACGGACGCTGGAACGGACATTTGAAGTCGTTAGGCTAGCACTAAGTGACATCAATGTACCTCACTGAAAAACGAAAACGAAGTCAAACGAGAGAGATACTAGAGGACTGCATGAGTAGGAAGAAGCTAGGAGGACAAAGGACATCTAACTCAAATGAATTTACTTTCGGATTTACTTCCTACCCCTCACATCGACTCCCTACACTCGCAAGAGGTTATGAGCCCAAGCTGCGCTGACACCGTCAAGCTCGTGGAAGACAACTACTTCCACTGGGAGGTCAACATGAGGATGAAGCTCTCGCGCAAGGGACTGCTGGCCCACATCATCAAGCCAGAGTTCGACGCGCTGAGTGACCGCTCCACGATTCAGTGGAAGACCGACGATCTGAAGGCCCTTGGTGTGATCGCAGGAGACGTGAGTCTCACATACGAAGTCTACATCCGTGGAGCGACAACTGCTGCTGCGTCGTGGCGCATGCTCGAGGAGTAGTTTAACCGGAACCCGCTGAAGAACCGACTCCTCGTCACCAAGAAGTTGCACAACTTCAAGATGGATCCCGGTACGCGGTTCGCGGTGCATGTGGACCAATTCAAGCAGATCGTCCTGCAGATGGAGACTATTGGAGATCCTCTGGGTGAGACCCGACAGCTCGTATTGCTGCTCGGTAGTCTGACGGATGAGTACCGGATGATCAGCATCGTACTCGAGAATAGCCGAACATGACGTTGGCGTACGCGATCGAAGGTCTTTCCGGTGTTGAAGCCTCGGATAAATCGTCATCGGCTCAACAGAAGGCGTTCGTGTCGAAGAAGAGCTTCGACAAGCGTCAGTTCAAGTGCTTCTACTGCAAGAAGACTGGGCACAATGAAACGGAGTGCCACAAGAAGAAGGCCGACGAGGAACGCGAGCAAGTCGCGAGAGAGACATCCGACTACGCGTTCACCGCTACGAGTGCGATGGGCAATACTGAGTGGCTCGTCGACTCCGGTGCAAGCTCGCACATGACCAGCGTCCGGGACAAGTACGTGCCCATGAAGGAGCTGAAGACGCCAGTCCGCGTCAGGATCGCGGAAGGCAGGAAGATCGACGCAGTTGCAATGGGCACCGTCAGGTTGAAGCTGATGGACGGGACGTCTGTCACGCTGTCGGGTGTTTTGTACATCCCTGAAGTTGAAGGAAGCCTCATCTCGATGGCGAAGCTGGCCGAGAAGGACGTCGTCGCGCAGTTCAGCAAGGACAAGTGTGTCTTTCGCTATGGCGATGCTACCGTCATGGAGGCCAAGCGCTGTGAAAATGTCTACAAGTTGAAGACAATGGGGGACGAGGTGTGCCATGCGGCGACGACATCTCGTAAGGATCCATGGGCAGTTGTACATGCCCGGCTCGGCCACATCCCGTCCAAACGCTATGAACAGCTATTGACCGTGGTTGATGGAGTTCCTCGCATCGCAGACGCGCCAGGTGACCACGTATGTGCCGGCTGCTGCATGGGCAAGATGCGAGAGGAAAACTTCTCTCGCAACCCGGGAGAGACCGTCAAGAGTGCTGGAGTCCTCGACCTCATCCACTCGGACGTCATGGGCCCAATGCAGACGAAGACACCTGGTGGCTGTACGTACGTTGTCACGTTCATCGACGATTTCTCACGTCACGTCACGGTGTATTTCATGAAGAAGAAAGCGGAAGTCTTGGAGAAGTTCAAGATGTTCAAGGCCGACATGGAAAACGCTACGGGACGCAAGATCAAGCGCATCCGCTCGGACAATTGCGGGGAGTACACGGCTCGACTCTTCAAGGAGTACCTGTCCAAGCAAGGCATTCTTCATGAGAAGACAGTGCCGTACACGCCTCAGCAGAATGGACTTGCTGAGCGCATGAACCGGAGCCTCGTGGAGATGGCTCGTTGCATGCTCTTCCACGAGGGCATCGACAAGAATTGGTGGGTTGAAGCAGTCAACACGTCGGCGTGGATTATCAACAGGATCCCCAACACCGTGGCTGTGAAGACGCCCTACGAGATCGTGTACCAGAACAAACCTCAGCTCAAGAACCTGAAGGTGTTCGGTGCACTCGGCTTCGGACACATCCCGGACGAGAAGCGCCGCAAGCTCGACGCCAAGGCATTTAAGTGCCGCTTCTTGGGCTACGATGGTGTCAAGGGATACCGCGTCCTGAATGTGGCTACTGGCCAACTGAAGATTGTGCGCAAGGTGAAGTTCATGGTGACCACTAACACGGGCGACTTCATGGCTGAGGTCGAAGGCGATGACAAAGATGGAGATGAAGACGTTGCCGCGCCTCACGCTACCGCTCCGAGTCGTGGACAGTGGCAGATGCTCACCATCTTCAATGATGAGGGGGTACCACTTCAACATGAGGTGACCACAGAGACGGCAATCGTCCCTGCACCTTCTCACTCCCTGAATACTCGCTCGCGTACCCGGCACATTGAGGAGACCACCGATCCTGAGGAAGCGGAAGGACGCAAGAAGCAGATTGTCGCTCCCTCCGCTATTGGAACCAAGCACCAGAAGGTGAGCCAGTTGTGTCAAGCCAAGTGACGAGCTGCTCGCTATTGAAGGAGGTCAGCTCATGGCTGCAACAGAGGAAGAAGACGAATGCTGAGACACCTACACGTCAAGACCAAGACGAATGGAAGAAGGAGATTGCAAGTGAGCTGGAGTCACTCATTGCCAACAAGACCTAAAAATAGGTACCCAAGCCAGCACACCAGCGTCCGATCGGTTGCCGCTGAGTGTTCGCGATGAAGCGTGATGAAAAGGGACGGGTCGTTCGGTACATGGCTCGTCTGGTGGCTAAGGGGTACTCGCAGCGCCACGGTATCGAGTACGAGGAGACGTATTCGCCGGTTGCTTACCTCAACTCGATTCGTGCCATGCTGGCGAAGTGCGGCGCGGACGGAATGGAGATCGAGCAGTGCGACGTCGACACAGCGTTCCTGTACGGGAAGCTGGAAGAAGAATCAACATGGAGTTACCGGAAGGCCTCAGGCAGCTACTGGAATTGGCTGAAGCTGAAGGCGAGGACGACGTCGTCTGCATGCTTCTCCAGAGTTTGTATGGACTCAAGCAGGCATCACGTGTTTGGAATGAGACGATCGACAAACACCTCAAGAGTATGGGATTCGAGCCTGCTGACGCCGACCCATGTGTCTACACGAGAGGCGAGGTTGAAGATGAATGCATAGTGTGTCTCTATGTGGCCGACATGCTGATCGCGTCAAGACGGAAGGCAGTGATCGCGTCCGTGAAGGCTGGAATCGCGGAGAAGTTTCGAATCAACGACTTGGGAAGGCCTCGTTTCATTCTCGGCATCGAGATCGACTACGACATGGAGCGCAAAACGCTGGGTATCAGCCAGAAGGCATACACTGAGTCCATCATCAAGAAGTTTGGTCAAGAGAACGCGAAGCCGTGCCTGACACCGCTGGAACCAGGTGTGCATATGTCCAAGGCTGACGAACCCCAGACTGAAGAGGACAGGGCAAAGATGAAGTCGAAGTCTTATCGGTCGCTTGTGGGAAACTTGATGTACTTGGCGTGTGGAACGCGACCTGACATTTCAGTTGCAGTCGCCAAACTCAGCCGTTTTCTGGAGAACTCCGGTGAAAAGCACTGGGACGCTGGTATCAATGTGGTGGGCTACCTGCTGAAGACCAAGGATGTGGGCATCGTGTACGATGGACTACTGGGAACGCATCTTGAAGCCTACTCCGATGCGGACTGGGCCGGCAATCATGACGACCGACGCTCGGTGAGCAGGATGATGCTGATGCTGTGTGGTGCTCCTGTGGTGTGGCGCTCGACGTTCCAGAAGACTGTCGCTCTGAGTTCAACCGAGGCCGAATACATGGCGCTGAGTGACTGTGTCAAGTAGTGCGTCTGGATGCGACGTCTGCTTAAGAACATTGGTGCTGAGCAAATGGGGGCTTCGGTGATCTACGAGGACAACCAAGGAGCGATGGCTTTGGCGAAGAATGTCGGTTACCAAGGTCGCACCAAGCACATCGACATTCGCTACCACTTCATTCGCGAGAAGGTGGTGAGCAATGAAGTGGAACTGGAGTACGTGGACACCAAGAACCAGCTCGCTGACTTCATGACCAAGGGTCTATCGTCGAAGACGCTACGCTACTTAATGATGCGGAGTAACGTTGGACCTAAGCTCGAGACATCGAATTGAGTGGGGGTGTTGTGATTGCACTTCGGTGTCTACGAGGCTGGGTCCCGACCGCAAGGTACACGGCTTGCGCGTTCCGGCGCGTGCCACGGGAGATTGCAGTTGAAGTGAGACGAATGGTGCAATCTGATTGGCGGATCTTGTTGGATCGGATGGATTTGATTTGGTGAGCGGTGTTTACTACCCGCTACAAATGGCATTCCCGCTACACAAATCCTTCCCGGTACAATCAAGCTTCCCGTTAGATTCAAGTTTGTACGCTGCATAACTTCGTCGAGATGATGAGGATTTGGACCAACATTGACCTATGTGACAACTAGCAGGTTAGACCTTTAATCCCTTAACTCCCAACGTCGTAAAATACGGCATCCAAAAACACTTATGTCGTAACTTACGACATATAAATCGCTTCTATAGAGTTTGGCTCGGAGTGGAATTTTTAATAATTTAACCAAGTCAGTAACAAAAGATAAAATCGAGGTCTTGAGAAAA
>JAHQIV010000091.1:0-36432 GCA_030463285.1 Phytophthora europaea | reverse complement strand
CAGGAAGAAGCTACCGATCGGCTTGGGCATCATTGCGGTCAGTGTAGTGTATCTTGCTATGAAAAGCCGCCGATGTTTCGACGACTAACAGTAAACATGGTGTAGCCCCCCCTATAATCAAATGCTTAAAAACTTACAGTGTGTGGCGTCTTAGAGAGCCACCTGATATATCCGAGTTTGACGGGGTTTGGGATCTGATAGGATGGGTATGTATTGAATTAGGTTTTCTTCAAATAATGAGTACTAATAATATATAACAGGGCATAATGTACTATTTTTACAGCTACTTTTTAAGAACCCTTGTATAAGTTTTCAGAACGGGTTAGGGTCGATGAACTATCATGGCATGCTGGGGACAATTTCGATCGAAATTTACCCCTTACTTAAGTATAACCCCAACAATTGTTGTCCTTGAATCCAGGACATAAATTCGATTAAGTACGATATACTTTCCTGGTTTTTGTCCTTGAACGAGCAAAAAAGGACCAAAGTGACTTGAGGTTTGTACAGCCGATATTAGACTTGATGATATTGCAGCGTGTCACTTATAACAAATTCAACGATAAAACAGTAGTATCGGAGACCTTCACAGTAGAAGCCACATACTGAGCTCAAATCATTTCAGGATTTTTGTCCTAGGGCTAAGGACAACTCTCAAAATGGATATGCTATTAGTGACACTTTCCAAACCGCGTTTTCGACTTGAAGGACAATGGGGGACGCAATGGCAGACATATCCCTTACAGATCCAATCATGATCTTTCTGTCCATAAAACAAGCTCGTGTATCTTCTAAAACTCTTGGCTACGTAAGCCTCTAACTTTTGGTCCTTTTATTTGTCCTAGATTTCTGAGCTGTAGGGGATAAGAACGTTCAACCGCGACTGTTAAAGCTCTCAAACAGAAATCACGAAACGTACATATTGCGAAGGTACTAACAGCCACTAAGCTGAGGTCATTTTTTATAGAGCCCTGAAGAGTCGCCTTTGTATCAGCAACCAACTGATTACCTAAAATCTCACTTTTTACCTGACGTTTTGGGACGCTCTGGGATGGATGTTTTATGTGCTCTGGTCCATCCATTTGTAAGTGTTCGGCTCACTCCGATTAGTCACAGGATGGGAGCTAAATCAGCCTTGAGGGCATTGGTAAATAATAGGTGAGAGGTCGCGCTGCCCGTAAGAAGTCTGCGAGTAAGTACGGAAAATGTACAGAGGAGCCAGTTGGTATAGGTTATTTATTCATAAAGAGCCATGCGACTCAAGCGTTACGCGCTCATGAGATCTCGCATTTCTATCAAGTCACTGTGCATTTTGCTCCGTCGAACACGCTACGCCATCGAGCACTCACTTTGGGCTATCGCACACTTAGAAAGTTGCCCACCTAAAATGTACACACTCGACGCCATTCGCCAGGACGTGCTAAAAAACCAAGTAGAAGCCGTATACTTCTTTTCCGAGGTCTACGACTTCCGACAGTTCATCGACGCGACGATCCCGGCTGCTGATGTCAGCGTGACTGTCAAAATGGTTTGTCTCTCTTCCGAACGTCTGTGGCGGAGCCTCCAATCAGCGCCTTTAGTCGCCGTGCATTGCACTACAGCCACGCACCGAGAGCTCTTGGTCCAGCCACTTGACGTCCGCAACGCGCTCGCCATCATCCAGGTGGACCTCCTCGGCGTCCAACACCATCACTCCCGCCCGTCTCCACGTCCTCCTGCACGCTCGCAATAAACACGCGACGCACCACGTCCATGCACGTAGTTGCTGGATGCATCACTCACTTGGATCTGGTTGTGCCGTCTCTTGACCTCGGCTGTAGAGCATCTGGCGCTTATCATTTTTAAGCGGCGCTTAAAAAAAGAAGACTTGTCTGTCCAACCAAGCAGTTGTATTTTTCCAAGCCCAAGCCCAACGCGCCTCCCGACAGCCTCGTGCCGACTATCAAGTTCCCGCCCGCCACGCCGTATCTGCATCAGCACCCACCTTCCAGCCACCCCATGATGGCGCCCACACTGTACGAGTTCCACCACCGCAGAAAGACGGTGGCCCGAGTCGGTGCTGTCGCGGGACCTAGTGCCGGCGGGGCAGCGGCGGCAGCTGCTGCTCGAGCGACACACGTGCGATGTCCATCGCACCCGACAGACGCCGCGTCTCTTCTTCCTGACGTCGGATGCGGGCGATTCCTGTTACACGCATGGTACGTACATATGAAGTAGAGCTTACTCTGTTGGAAAAAAATTTAATAGTAGCCCCTCTCTACGGACATATTGCTGTTTGTATCGAATTTCCCCTAACCCTATAAAACGATTTTTGCACCGTCTGAAGCGTTGATTCTTGACGAGGAAGCAACAGTTCTTTGTTAGGAGTTTGTATGGTCAGAGTTGGGAAGCAACTTCCTTGTTCTCGTACAACATTTGAGCGTTGTTTGGTGTTATTTGACCAATTAGCATCAGTAAACATCCATGGCTACATTTTTTCGACGAATTTCGACAAGAAAAATATTTTGTCAGGTGAACGATGTTTTTGTGAGAACGTTTATAGTTCATACCAAAAACTACGAGGTCACACTGGGCGGTCACACTGGGTCAAACCAGAATCTACGATTTCAGACTGAAAGTACAAGTTCATACTAGTGAGTACGAACGTGAGTACGAACGCGTCAGACATATATATACGAGTACAGACAAATCGGTACGGGTACAAACTAAAGGGTACGATAATCGCTTGGTGGCTGTGTGCCACGTGGACAGTTCGCAATCTGACTGGTCGGTGACAGATGGGGGTTCGAGAGCTGGCCAAAGAAGGCCAGCACACGGCTAATGAGGTGATCAAGAAGGCGACACAGACTGTTTACGAGGCGAATTTCAAGAAGTTTGCAGATTTTTTGCGTCGCTAACGGGTATCCAAATCCTCGTGAAGAGCGCCATCATGAGCTTCCTGTTGTCTTGGTTGCCTATCTGCAAAGCATATCGTCTTCCAGCTCTATTTCGCTCCAAACGGCTGAGAAGGCTAGGTCTGCGGTTGCTAGTTACTTTTCATCTCATGAAAACAGCGACGGCACCGATGTGAACACGTGGTGTGTACGGGAAGACGATTGTGGAGAAAAACATGGATACGGAAACCCAGCTAGAGACCCGTTCGTGCGCCAATTCATGCGTGGCATGAAGAAGAAGAAAGCCTCGGAGTATGTCCCTGCGAAAGCGGTACCAATCTCACTCGACATGATCACCGTTCTGTACGCGTTTCTTTATTCTCCGAGTGGGGTTGAAGGTTTCAGTGAAGCAAGTCGCATTTGGTTCAAGTATGTGTCTTCCTTTGCCTTTTACGGCATGTGCCGAATTAACGAAGTTTTAACGCTCAAGTGGAAGGATGTGTTACTGCGGCAGTACCGCTCTAGCGTCGTCGCTCCAGATGAAATCATGGAGTATGGGACGTACGCGCTGTTCAATCGCAAGACGTCAGTCGCTGAGGGACGCGACTACAACTTGCACCATGTGTCGAAAGATGAAATGGCTATCAATGCATACATGCACTTGTGCAATTGGGTGGACTTCGCTTCAAAGACTAAGGGACATCAATGGCGCGATGAGGATTTCGTGTTTCCGGCTCTAACCAGCATCAACAAGAATGTTCTCGAGACAAAAGACGAAGCTACAGGCTGTGAAAAGGTTTCCATCGGCTGGGGGAAGAAGATGTCTGAGCAGGCCTTCATCACCCTCCTCAATTGCATCGTGCGCGGCCTTAACAGGGATGGTCAACATATTCCAGGCTACGTTTACAAGCATAGGTCGAATAACTGGTTTACGTCGCACACTTTTCGCCGTGCTGGAGCACAGTATCGCTTCATGTAAGCAAAACCGAGTCGTCGCTGGTCATTGCGCATGATCAAATGGTGGGCCGGGTGGAGTGTCTCCGAATCGACCGAGACGCTGGTGAGATACCTACTCGATATCACTATCCAAACGGAGGAAAGTGAGCTAGCGGATTCTTTGGCTCCCGACAAGACATATTTGCATGGGTGTCCAAGCGCCCCCTACGAGGCGAACAAAAATTCTGAGGAAGGGTCTTCGTCGTCTCGAAACTCTGGGTTAGAGCTGAAAACGCAAATCAGTGACTTGGCTGCTACTACCAATGCTCCTCTCCAGGACATCCATCAAAGTGCATACTCTAGACCTGCAGAGCAAGACATACGACAGCCGCCCGAGCGGTCACCGGCACTGGAACTTCCATCTGTAAAGATTGGGTTCAGCATTGCTTGATGTGGTGGCTTCCGGATGAATCCTTACGTTTGTTCATGCCATTGTCTGAATGGACAAAAGCCGAGCGTACTGGTGCTGGAATCACGCGGAGCTGGTACAGCGTTGCTAAATTGGTGGGCAACGACGTCGGGTTGTTCGGAAAACTACTTGGCGAAACTGACCAGGCTCGGTGGAAAGATCATGTGCTTTCTGTATTCCACAGATACTATGTCAAGCACTACATCGGCGTTGAAGACTCTGATATGAGTCACACGATCGCTATCGCCATGCTGGCTTACTTCAACCGAAAAGACCATAAAAACCGCGTCGACGTTTCTCATCCAAGCGAGGACCTACCTGAGTCTGCTGCTTCTCTGTAGGTACGGTAGCGTATGCTTTGGTATGAACTCGTACATTTCGGTATGATTTGATCGTATATTTTGGTATGAACTCGTATGATTTGGTATGAATATCACGGAAAATATACAGGGTTTACTGTTGAAAAGTCGTAGAATTCGTCAGTGTTATGTCTTGGAGGATCAACATCGTTGCTTCGCACTCGGCTCTGCGCTTCTTCTCGGACTCCATAAACTCTTCGAACGTCGTACAGGGTCCCTAAGGATTTTGACCTTATGGCGTGCGTACGACTCGCGGTTGATGACCTTGCGCGTCTTAGGCGGCTTCTTCTTGCCACATACCTTGCGGTGCTTCGCCATGTTTGACTTGGACACCATCTTGCTGCAGAAGGCGCACTTGCCCTTCGGCAAGGGGCGAATCTCCGTGGCGGCGTCTCCTTCCATCGAGACGATTTTCTACGACTGAATGCATGAAGCTCATGCTGAACGTCGCTTCGCTAATTATATTTCTGCGTATGATGCATTTTGAATGGCTAAAGCGAAATGTTGTTTGGCGTTGTTTCAGGAAAAAACGTTAACATCCCTCTCTATCTGGTGTTCATATACTAACGTGTAGTTGGTGGTTTGTTCTGTACGATGTAGATAACATTATAAAATACAAGCCGTGTGCCATTCCTATTTGTTGTTGGCGTTTGCTTACTATTGGTAGAGACTGCATGGTAAATGTTTGTGCATGTATGTATTTGATGTTTGATGGTAATGTTGATGTTGATGCCGACTCACCACTGTTTGGAGCGCGAAAGCCACCAAGCAGTGAGGGCTCTAGAAGAGCGACAGCCATCTAGTGTCCAGAATTTTGCGGAGAAGCCATCCCTTCTCTGCATGGGTGCATGGCAAGCGACAGCCACCATGTACCAATCGACATCACCTCCATACCATTCTACATACACACATATTTTAAAATGCCTATAATGCAACAGAAAAACATTACACAAACAAACAAAAAAATGTCTGGTTTCTTCCTTATCGCTCTTTACATGACCCCACTATCATTTACGAATAGAGTATTCGATATGAAGTTGGAGTACAACGAAGGAGCAGCGGCGGCTGCTGTTCATATACTAACATGTAGTTTGCTGCGGCTGGCCAGCAGCAAGGTTCGTGGTAGTTGGTGGCGTGTATGGCGGCGATGGCGGTGCTAACGGATCTGTATTGTTTTGTTTATTGCTGTTGCAGCGGTGTCCGGCAACGTGGCCGAAGCTGGTGGCGGCGTCCGCGCCGCGGATGGCAAGCTGCCGCTGCCGAGCCGGCGGTTTATGACCCCGGAAGTGAGCAGGGCGGTGATGGCGCTACTAATCGAGCAATATACTTTGTTGAATTAAGATACCCCGTTGTTGTCTTTCTTATATGCATCTCATACAGCAAGTCATAAGTATTTATCAAAATCTCGCGAAGTAGTCAAATGAAACTTCAATTCAAATTCAAATTAGAGAAGCAGGTGCGCAATGCGCGGGTCCTTATCGAGCAGATTCAAGTCTTGTTTTATGTCGTCGCACACTTGAAGGAACCTGTAGTGGTCCACCTGCTACACATCATTATCATGGCAAATGCGATTCCGGTCGTGGGCAAACGCAGCGAATCGGTCATCTAACCAGCTCGCGTGATCACGATCAAAAGCTTTCAGGCTACTGATGATGAAGTCGCGTCTGGTCTTTCTTGGCATTGTTGCACCTATAGAGACAAATTAAGCATCCCTGTTAGTCAAAATAAACCGCAATAATTCAGAGCACCAGTTACGTACAGTTGTAGATCCGGTATTTGGCGAAATCGTCAATGCGCCGTTCGGTACTGCAGCAGGCATCGAGCGAATACACTTTTTTTTTCATGAATCGATTTTCATCTTGAAGACTTTCCAAAGTCGCGTAGGGTGCCCTTGTCGTTACCGCCTCGTTTTCAGCTCGGATTGGGTTTCTGCTATCTTCTAAGGAGTTCGGAATATCTTGCGGTGAAAGGTGGAATACACAAGTATAAGTCCGCGACGTACAAGTGTGTGACATCGCAGGTCGTCCCGCCGTCACAATCGAGAGTGCGTCATATGCAGTCATCACGCTACGAGTAAGCAAAACAGACCAGCAAGGGCTGGGTACGTCTCGATCCCTCACCCGTTCAGGCCACGATCGAGTCTGCCCTGTTCTAGGGGCTGCTCTCCTCCTAGAGTTGGCAGAACGCAGTGACTTACAACCAACTGACCCAGTCTGCTCGTTCAGCAGAACAAGAATGCTGAGGGCCGAGGACCTGTCCAAAGTCCCTAAGGCGGCGGCAAGGGGCGTTGGAATGAACCCCCAACACATCTCGTGTCATTCGCTGCGAAGCGGAGGGGCATCATTTTTGATCGCGAGTGGAGCAGATTCGACCACGATAAAGCTTCATGGTCGTTGGAAGTCGAACCCGTTCCAACGATACACGCACTACTCAAGCGACGTGGGAGCACCGTTAGCAGCAATGATGGCCGGCAATGGAAAAACTCCGCATCTCGAGTTTACTCACAGCCACCGTCGTAATGGGGTTCACGCGTTTAGCTAAACGCGTGCCGACGTGACTGCTAAGTAACTCAGCAATGCAAGTTGGCCTTTGATCCCCATATCTTGCTGTGTACGCAGTACTCATCCATATCAAGCAAGAGCAACGACGGAAAATGTGTCTTTGGATGGAGGTAAAAAGTGCTTTTTTGAGAGTGAGCCGCTTGAAGTCGTCCTCAGATCCTTATCGGCGTTTCACCAGGCAGAGACCCTTCATTTAGAGCACAACCACCGCCGGAAAGGTCTTCCTGTTCATTCTCACGCTTTCCACCCCCAAGTTTCCAGCTCCATATCTCGTCTAACCCACCACGCCACTCCCAGGGTTCACGCGTTCTCCTTGCTGGGCTAAAATACGTCGCCACCTTTCAGGGATCGCCATGGCTGGGGTTACAGTCTCAGGAGAGAATCCTGTAGTCGCTTCTCCAGATACAGCGGTCTCAGACTGACCAACGTCCCTGTCCTCTTCGACGGCATCTTCTTCAGCACAAGCTTGACTTTGGGTGGCAACGCATATCTTAGCGTCTGGTGACAAAGGCTCAGCAGCTTGGACAAGCGACACAGGCTCAGGTACAATCTTCGATTCCACTTCGACTGAGCCGCTGAGCTCCCTCTCATCCGCGGGAGGGCTCTTCGAACTAACTTCTCCGCAATGCGGTTCAGCTGTTTCAGCTGGGCCAGCTCCACCGGGGCTTCCAATGTTATTGCACTCCGAGCTACCAAAGTTTTCGAAGTCAGATAATCGGCTGCAGCGTTGAATTCCCGTTTGACGTGAACCAGCTTTACCGGCTTGAACTTCGGGCGTAGCTCTTCGAACTCATTGAGCAAGAGTTGAAGGCTTGGGTTCAGACACTGGATGAGTCCCTGAGTTTGCTGAATGGCGATCCGAGAGTCTCCAACCACCACCACCTCTGAGGTCCCTCTAGCTAGAGCCATCTTCGTATGTTCGATCAGTCCATGGTACTCAGCTTCGTTCACAGTAGCATCCTCGAAATGGAAACCTCGGGCTTCGATCACATCCCAGGAAGGTAATTTCCACAAGATACAACCTGCTGAGCCTCGTCGATCCGACATCTTAGCGGCACCATCGAAACGGAGCAGCCAACCTTCAGAATTGGCTTCCAGCATCTCCAGACGGATTGGCGGAGCTCGGACAACTTGTCAGTTGGCTGGGATGAGACTCTCAGCTATTTGATCGAGCTTATCACGGGGGGTAATACCCACTCCAATGATCGCCGCCAAGCCGTCTTCGTCTCGTTGGATGTTGCGAATCTCCAATGACCAGGGGGCTAGTCGCACTGCCCACTGTTCGCAACGTCCCTCAAGTGATCGTGGCTTGAATATCCACTTCAACACCGAATGTCGGGTATAGACCCTAATCAACTTCGTCCCAGCCAACATCGTGTAGAACACTCGGAGGACTCGGATCAACGCCACTACCTCCATCTCAGCGGGGTGATATCTGAGCTCATGATCATGCAAAACCCTTCCTGTAAAACGAACTGAGAGGATAATTCCATCATGATCTTGGCACAGAACAGCTCACGCAGCCCAGGGATTGGCATGTGTACGATGATGACGAACGGCTTCTGAGAGTCAGGATGTCTGAGCAGGGGCATCGATACGATATTTCGCTTCAGGGCTTCAAAGGCTTCCTTGGCTCGGGTGAGATCTCGGCCAGCTTGGATCTGTTCGTCCGTCAACTCATAAAGTACAACTGCTTTGACTGGGAGGTCTTCGATGAACTTGTTGTAATAATTCAGACTTTCCAGAAATGGCTGCACGTCTTTCAGCGTCGACTGGAACGGGAGATCCTTCTCGCCTTTGGCTATCTTCGGCTTAGGTTGAATTCCCTCAGCTCCAATTTCTTGGGACAGATACGAGATTGTCTTCTTGCCGAATTCCCTCTTGGGCAGGCTCACTGAGATCTCCCTGTATCTCAATCGATATAGGAGTCGATCCAGATCAACGCACAACTGTTCCCAGGTTTCAGCTCCGTACGCGATATCATCGATGTATGAGCTTCGTCCTAGAACCGGGTTCAGCTGAGGTGGGGCTGGAATATTCCTCTGAAACACAGTCATGCTCTCAGCCAACGTGGACAACTCCTCTTCGGTTGAGTTCTCAGCTTGGATTCCTAAAAATTCCAATACGTCAGCATCGACCTGACCCTCTTCAGAGGATGGGAGACACACGAATCCCCATAAGCAATTGTCCAACATCTGCTGGTAGATCAGCGGGGTGTTCTTCAGTCAAAATGGCATCCTAGTCCACTGAAAGTGTCCCAGCGGACAGATGAAGGCCGAGATATGTTTCGCCCTCAGCGTCATCAGAAACCACATCGTACTCTCAAACCCAATCAACAAATCGTCAATCAAAGGTAAGGGGTAATGCATGAGCTTGATCAGCTGATTCACGAGGCGATAGTCGATACAAAGCCGGATGTCGACTCCATTCTTCTTCATCACGATGACAATTGGTGAAGCCCAGTCTGAGTCTGAATACTCGATCAATTTAGTCTGAAGTGTAGACTTTCCGAAGATGTTGAGGTCGAATGGGTCTAGACCTCTGAGCCACAGGCTTAGCGGCTCCCACATCCAAGTCACAAACGACGCCTCTGGCCGGAGCTGGAACTGCATTCCCGCCTCCCAGGAAACTGGCGTGATGTTTCTCCAAAATTGCGCGAACTTGGACTTCCATCTCCTCAGTCGTCACTCCGGGCTCACCAATATCGGCCGTATCCAGATCAGCTTTCGGACTGAGATCCTTCAGCTCGGGGAGCGCAGCCAACTGGTTTCTGAGATTATTCAGCAGCTCAGTACCTTCATGGAAGTACACGGTCGCTTCAGCTTCATCAGAGAAATCGATTTCCAGCCGTATACATCGTGCGAGGGATTCTCTCAGTCGAGACACAGGTTCAGCTACGAAATCAACCGGCTCAGCTTTGAATACTTTCGCCAGTTGCTTCCAAGCCCCATGAGCAGTAGTGCCTCCTCCGAACATTCCTCGTGGTACCACTTCCGGTTCAGATTCATCACTGCCTGGAACACCTTCGGTCTCGTCCCCCACAATCTCAGCGTCCTCTTCGGGCTTGAGCGGTCTAGATGGCTCAGAAGGAATATCCACTGAGGGCAAGTCTGCCAGAGAGGGGGACTGCCACTTTCGGGTCTCGTCATCCCGGCAAAATCGGCCCATCGCCCTTCCCAGTCGCTCTTAAGGGAGTGTGTTCACCATGTAGGCTGAGGCACGAGGCTCGGCTTTACCAGGTTCAGCGAATCGGCGGACGTTTAGCCAATAACAGCTTTTTGGGCCATGTATAAGCCGGTTTCTCAACCGCGGGCGGCCTTCTGAGTTCAGCTTGTTGCGCGATCAGTACTTCTAACTTCAGATATTCTGCTGACGGCTCAGCTTTGTAGACCAGTGCAGTCCACTCACGATACTTCTGAGACCGAGGTCGGGCGAAACGTTCTCCTTGAGGCAAATATCCCTTCTCGACCAGACACGCTACTACAGTGTGCTGAGTAATGCGAGTTATTCGGTCTGAGATGTTCGTCACCTTGACGGCCTTGGGCTTTCTCTCAGTCCCATAGATTAACTGTGTCACCCTCGCCCAGCCCATTCTTCAACTTTGTCTGGCTTGGCTTGGTAATACTTGACTGGGAGATTTACAGATCGTCCAGGATGAAGTCGAATCGTCTTGGCTAATGCTCAACATGGCTGATCTCACGACCGCCCACCAAAAACAGAGATTCTTCATCTGGGAGCCGAACTACACCTTCGCGAGCACAGATCTGAACTCCGGCAGCGACCAGAAAGTCCATTCCCGATAGACAATCCAGACCTGCTCCAATGTTGCCCACCCAGACATTCATCACCTAGACCACTCGTACACCGAGTGTCAGCTTGATTTTAACCCGGGCGGTAGCGTACGTCGGAACATCTCCAAATCCTACGACTCGGAGCCGGTGACCACGACTGAGCTTGAGCTTCAACCTGCGTGCAAGGTCTAAACTCAGCTTGAGTGTTGAGCTGATCCTGAGCTGATTGGAGTTGGTGACGTTTCTCTTCTCGCTCAGCCACTGCTCGTTCATGTGCTGCTTGCGCTTGAGCACGTTCTTCCTTCAACCTCAGCAGCTCTACATCATGTTCAGCTCGAATCTTGGCTGCACGCTCATCGTGAACTCACTGCAACTCATCTTGTCTGGCTTTGGTCTCAGCCTCTTAGAGTTTCTTCTGCACTCCCAAAAGATATTGGGCTCGGACCTCATCCTCCTTGCGCTTCTCGGCTTCAGCTGCAACACGTTGCTCAGCTAGTCTCTCCAAAGCTTCCAACTGCTTACGTTGCTCCGTCTGAGTTCTGCGTTGAGTGTCAGACATCGAGCATTCGTAGCATGCAATTTCTAGTATTCATCGTGATGCTTAGCTTGTTCCATTCGATTGTCGTCCAAAGCGGCTTGCAGTCGAGCTTCGGTGGCCTGACCTAAGAACAGCTGAGTGTCCTCATCCATGATAGAATCACCGTCCGTATCCAGCGGAAAACCGACTCGAGACTCACTTGTCTGATCCGAAGCTGTCAACAGCGGGTCTGAGGGAGATCGAACGTAGTACGGCGTCGACCCAACTGCATGCATCCAGGCAGTCAGTTCAGCTCGGATGAAGTGGCCAATTCGCTCAACCTCTAGTCTGATCTGAGACTCGGACACCTCTGACACCTCAGGTAGAGTATGCCAGGCCGGGACTTGGTTCCGGAACTCGTATCCAGCCTCATGCAGCATAGTGTGAAGCAGGGTGACGCACGCGATAGGCGGCATCGGCCCCAGCGAGACTCGGACTGCCTTGAGATCAGACACCTCTGGGATCCGACGACGTTCAGCATTGAAGACATTCAGCCACCGAGCTGCGGGAGACCCGAGTCACCGACATGAGGTGTCTAGCTGTGGCTCCAGCTGCTCGGATGAAACCCCAGAGGTCATAACCTTCATGACGCGGTGCATACGCTACATCAGTTGGGTGCACAATTCCAGGAGGGAGTGACATCCGTAGTTCGAGCTGGGCTCGGCCATAAGCGATCATCTCCACCTCAGTCATCTCAGGAGGTCGGGCTAAGCTCAAGTTCTGAGCTTCAACACCTTCCGGGACACCTCTCAGTCGCTGAAATGTTTGTTGATCTGGCCAGAGTGAACTTGACCAGGCTCCACCACTTGTCGAGCTGAAATAACCAGCCCCAGGTGCGTAGTTGAGTCGAACAGGGTCCGTCCCAGTCCAAGCTGGGCGCTGCTCTCTCAGCTGCATCTCACGACTTCCCAATAAGCTCAGGGCACCACCCTTGACTTGGCTACTGCGAGGATTCGCAGCAGTTGGCTCCGGGTTAGCTCTTGGCAGTCGGGAGATCGCAGTCGAAGCCTCGGCTTCATCTTGAGGAGCAATATTCTGGTGCTCAGCAGGCACAACTTGGCTTCGACCTTCATCATTTCGGGGGCTCGGATGAGCACCCGCTTCGTCACCTTGACCAGCCCCAGACGGTTTCATCCCGGGCGAACTCAGCGACGGCACAACATCTTCCGGCATCGGGGGAGCTTCAGGTTCAGCGCTTGGTTCAGCTTCACTCCGATGTGACGCTTCCACTTCAGCGCTGGGAGCTGAGACTTCCAAAGTCAAACGGCTCGGTCCAGACTTCTCAGCTTCCTTCGGCTCCACCTCAGCCGGCAATCCAGCAACACGCAAGCTCCGCCGAAGCGAAGACTCGCTGTTCTCACCTCTCTTCAACGACGCACTTGGACTTGGCTTAGTCGACATAGTTGACTCTCGTCCGTCCAAAGTCGTATCCTGATCTCGGCACGCGCACCAGTCGTGGCGAGGTGCGGGCAACTTCCCAGCGTCCAGAATATACCTTGATCAAACTTGAATCGCCAAACCTTAAGTCCAAGCTCAGAGGGGCTCAGAGTCTTAGAGTCGACGAAGACTCGGCCGACACGTCTAAGCTCGACTCTTGGCCCGACACGGCGTGTGCGCCTCCCTTGCGATCCCCTTGACAGTTCTTGCTGGGGCTACGCTTTGGGCCCAGACCTCAGCCAGCCACGCCAACCTTGCTCTTAGTCCAGTCGTCTCTAGATGTCTCCAAACGAAGCCGGCTACCCGCTCAACATGCTCAATACCGTAGTCGAGAGCTCTCGGGACCCAATCTGCCCCGGGTTTTCCAAATGTAGACACGACACTCCACAATACACTCCACACACTTGTCTGCTTCCTCTAAGACCACAGACCTGGTCTTCCTTGCTTCTTCACTTCCTCCGAGCGGCTCCAGCTAAGAGCCGCGTACACAGGTCTTCACTCGCTCCCCCGACCTAGGGTGGCTCCGAGGGTTGGCTCGGGTTGAGCCTGTCTTGATCCAGGGTTCTCGCCTCTGCGCCCTGGGACTTCCGCACACCACGTCTTGACGTAGACGAAACGGCCGGGCTGAGAACCACGATCCCAGGCTCAGCGCCACACGAAATCCACCCAACAGCACTGAGAACCACTATCTCAGGCGCAGTTCTGCCGAAACCTCAGAGTAGATCACCTTCTACCCGAAAATATGAAATACACGCTGGGTACAGCCGCCTAGTTCGACAGTAGTAGGGTATGGAACATTAGGAAGTCAGTTTTTTACTGACTCACATATAGCTCAACAAACTGCTAGACACGTCTCATTAAATCGTAGATTTTACTACTTCGCCAAACCCTCTAGCTACTTCACATGCAACGCGGTAACTTTACCAAGGCAGGTACCTTCAGCTAACTCAACTACCAACATCGTCAAGGTAGGTACCTTCATAAAATCAACTGCAAACATTACCAAGGTATCACCCTTCATAAAAAACTAACAACATCGCCAAGGCAGGTACCTTCACAAAATCACCACACAATATTATCAAGGGACCACGCTTCATAAATTTAACTAATAACATCGTCAAGGCAGGTACCTTCACAAAATCAACTGCCAACAGCGTCAAGGCAAGTACCTTCAGAGTAAATTAAGAATTGGAACCCACAAATCTTCAGTTGTATTTTGTTTTAGTTGGTACTCTCACTACCTTCACTCCTTACTTTTACAGCTCATCGCTGCTGGAGGGATCGTCCATTGTGTCATCTGAACCTATAATAATAGGTTCAAAACAAGCTGCAGGAGGTTCTTGATCTTGGATACCCAAGCCGTTTACCGCATTGAGAAACTGATTCTCGTAGTCCATTGCGTCTTGTTTAAGTCGAGCTAGTTCGCGGTCAACTTGACCATAGCGACGGCAGATGTTGATGATTTCAACCTCGTTCCGTTGCATGTAAACATATCCGCTGATGTTACCAAGCCTGGCGCGGCAGTGGCAACAGGCTGCTGGCTGGAAGTCAGCTCGAACCGTCCTTTTTTACACCCCGAGCACATTACGTAAGGCGCATCATTTCCGGTAGTCACATCCTTGAAGCTAGTCGTAACAAAATTGCCTTGAGGAGGGTGGAGCGGTGGAGTCATCGCTTCAGTCGGGGGAGCGTTGGCTGACGTGTAGATCAGCATTCAAGCATTGCGAGCGATGCTTGGTGGCCAGCTCAGAGCAACCGCTCGGAGAGCTGATCACGCGAGCCACTGTTGCCACGTTGACGTCCGACGTCACGACAAGAGCCAGTGTCGCCACGTTGTCGCCCATCTTCACGGCGAGACCGCTGCCACTTCGTTGACGACCGTCATCATGACGAGAGCTGCTGGCACTGCTACTCGTCCGAGAGCGACGCGAACTGGAGCTGCTGACGCCCTTATACACGTCGAGAGCCGGTGGCATTACTGGTACGCGAGCGTTGGGGGCGGGGGCGGCTGGAGCGACTACGAGGTCGCTGCGTCTCTTGGGTACGGCGGGGTTGGTACTCGTCACTGCTGCTGCAGTCAGAGTAGGAAGATGAGGAGTAGGAGGCCATGCTTGTTGAGGATTAGTTGAGGGGTTCTTGGTTCTTGGTAAATTTAAGAATGAAACTGAGCTGAACGTACAACCGTTTGCGGTATAGCTACAGAGGACATTTGACCAATAAATTGTAGAGCTGATAGTCAAACCCTGTTTTAGCGATGGGGCCTTATGGCTTAACCGTCGACTCGACGGTCGAACCGCTGATTTAGCGACGGGTTTTATTGATTAACCGTTGAGTCGATGGTCGAACCGTTGATCTAACAAGCATATGATTTAACCGCTCCTTTGCTAACCGTATATGTAGCTGGTAATCAATCTGGTCATCAACTCATGTTCGAAGTTGAAGTTAAATTTATTTATTAACTTTTTAATCCTGATATTAAGTTTTATAGTATATACAGACAAAATATAAAGTCATGGGTCACTCTAAAGAAAAGTATATTCTCTATAGAGAGCGGATTGTAGCTGCGCAGAAACGTTACTATGCGAAGACAAGAGAAGCTCGTCTTGCGAAACAGAAAGAGTATGATGATGCTAACCGAGACCGGATTCGTGAACGCCAGCGTACATACAGAAATAGAAACACGATATTCGGAAGATTCGAGGTTAAAAACGATTTAACAATCGAAAATAAAGATGAAATGACAGAAACAATTTAACTTAATTTGTTTTTTTTATCCTGGCTGACATATAAAGATCTCTGAGAAATAAGTTTATAGTATAAAGTTGGATTACTATAACATGATTATATTCAGCAAAATATAATCATGTTTGGATACGAACTGGAAGGACTTAAACGACTTGGTACTAAGACGGTTAAGTGGGGGAGTAATGCCCGCGTTAAGTACGCGGAAGAACTAATCAAATGGTTTACATTAGCAACGTAACCAGCCTAAAAAATAAGGAATTGGTGGCTTAGCAATACAATGTATCGATGGATGTCCTAAGCACTCAACTGTCCCCCGATTATAAAGAAGATCCTAAGTATCGTTTTTACAAAGGAAAAAACACAGAGGGCCATCTATATGAAAGAATTTCACCATCAGAGTTTTATGATAGACTTGAAACTGTTCAATTAAAGGCGTACAAAATAAATATTGCTCTAGGATACGAACTTGAAAGCCTGTCCGATACGGATCAAACATTATATTGGCACCCCAATATTGCTAACACTTCCGTGTTTGATAACCCGATTGCTGTTAACAGCAAAGCGAATATTCGCAAGAAAGTAATTTCCGAAATCAGGTGAATGGAACTCGCGGATAGACTAAACTATCCCAAATCTAGATACAAGCTAAAAGCAATTACAGGTTTCAGGATTTACATATACAAACGCAATCACGCGCTAGGCGACAGTGCAGCTGTCATTCCAAAGGTGATTCGAGATAACAAGCATGTAATTAACTTCCCCAAAACGAACAATAAATGTGTTTTCCACTGTATTGCATACCATAAGCTAGGTGATACTAAACAAAATCCCAGAACGATTCAAGCGTATGTAAAATCAGCTTTTAAGAAGTATTGTGAATTCAAGAACATTACCTACACGCTAAGTTTATTCCGTGGTTTCAAGCCGATTGACATCCTTCAGTTTGATGAGCTTGAAGAATGTTTCAATCTGGGTATCAATGTATACACAAAGGATGTAACAACAGGGGAGGTAGAATGCATTCGTAAATCGGATAAGGAGTTTAATGCACTTAACATTCTATCTTACAGCAGCCATGCTCTATACATCAAGAACGTTGATATGTTTCTAAGTAAATATCAGTGTCCTAAATGTGAAATGGTTTTCGCAACGACTACGAAAACTAAAGATCACAAGAAGAACAGATGCAATGAGGTGAATATTCTTTCCTTTTCGAAGACGCCTAGCGTCTACCGACCAGCCAAAAATACTGTTCTTCGATTCATGAACAAATACGATGTCGAGGGTATTGATCACTACAATCACCAATTCATTGTATACGATTTTGAGGCAATTTTGAAGCTGATAGAGCGGAAACGAGGAAAGAATACTGTCTTCACCAATGAATATATTCCTGTCAGTGTCTCGCTACTTAGCACCCTGACACAATCTTATTTCTGAATTGTAGAAGAGCCGCCCAAGCGTCTTATGGAAAGGATGTTTGCTTACATTGAGAAGGCGGCTAGACAAATCAAAATGCACAATGCCGAAAAGTATGAGCCGTTGTTCAGAAAAATGATCGTAGCTGAAGGGGGACAAGAAGGTATGGATGAAATCGATCAGTTCATTCAATCAGAAGGTTTAACTTCATTCGCTAAAGCATATCACCATATTGAATTTGAAAAACAGAGTGATTGTGCTAAACTTAAGAAACATATCGATCAGATCCCGATACTAGGATTCAATAGCGGAAAATATGATATCAATCTCGTTAAAAATGAGATGTTCGGTGTAATTAGTGATAAAGTGTCTTCTGTGATCAAAAGTTCAGGATATATGTGTATTTCTACTAACAATTACAAGATGCTTGATATCGCGAATCATGTACCCGCTGGTACGTCACTTGATAGTTATGTAAAGACTTATCTTGGAGGTTGTAAGTGTGACGATAAAATTTGCTGTACCTGTATTATGGCTAAGGGTATATTCCCTTACGAGTACATCACGAGCTTCGACATACTAAACGAGACTAAGCTGCCACCCAAATCGGCATTTGACAGCAAGCTTAGAGGAACTAGCATCAATGATGATGACTATAAAAGGGTGGAATTCGTCTGGGAGCATTACAATATGAAAACGATTAAGGATCTCTTGATTTGGTACAATAATCTGGATGTGGCACCTTTCGCAAACGCAATTATAAAACAGCGTCAGTTCTTCATGAAGTTTGGTCTTGATATGTTTAGCGACGGTGTTTCATTACCCGGATTAGCCGAGAAAATCATGTATCAAACGTGTTTTCAAAACCTGAAAAAGCAACCACGGGTTGGTGCTGAGCCATTTGATTTCCCTCTTGAACGTTTCAATGGTTACAAAACTCAAGATCAAAAAGCAGGTCACGATTTTGACATGAGCTATGGTAGGGTAAATACAGTCATGCTCAAGCAGAAATATCTATGTTCACTATGTTATGCACCTCTTTCAGCTGAATCCGCATCGGTTGATCGTATCGATAATAAAATGGGTCACATCGATGGCAATTTTATGATTACTTGCATTCAATGTAATGTAGCACGAAAAGATATGTCGATTTCGGGATTTCGCAATAAGAAGCTTCTTGGTTTCAACGGAGATAATTTGGTTTACTCTATTGATGAGGAGCAGAAAGACATCTATAGCGAGATAAAGGCTAATATCGCTGGCGGGCCATCGATCATTTTCAATCGATATGCAAAACGTAACGAAACAAAAATTCGCGGTGGTAAGATTTGTAAGAAGTTAATTGGCTATGATGCTAATGCTCTATACTTGTGGTGCCTTGGTAATGAAATGCCTTGTGGACGCTTTACAACGATTGAGACGTATGGTACTATTATCGACGATATTTAGAAAGACAAACTATTTGGATTCCTTGAGTGTGATATCCGCACCCCTGAACATTTGAAAGATCACTTCTCGGAGATGACATCGGTATTCAAAAACATTGATTGATCCTGAGGATAAATCCGTTATCGACGAGCACATGTATAACTACAACCAACAACGCAAAACCGAATCCAAGGATGGACAACGAGGTAATTTTGCAAAGAAGTCACGTAAACTGATTGGTAGCTACTTTGGAATCAAAATCCTAATCTACGCATCTTTGCTGAAATGGTACTTGGCACATGGTATGGAGATCACAACAATGCCACACGAAAAGGTGATGTAACTATTGAATCAGCGTGTGCTATCGTCAAAGAGAAATTGGAGAATAATCATCCTGATATGAAAGAGTTAATACAGATGATGGATAGGATTATCAAGCATCCAAAATCGTTCTCTTTGACTGATATAGATGCTGCTATTATCGAAATTGCAGGTAAGCAACGTCTTGTTGAGATATATGAGCTACTTGGAAATATGAAGCCGTTAGCCGAGGGTGAAGGCAGAGCTATAATTGCTGATATGATGAAGCTCGTTGGTAATTCCGCTTTCGGTAGGTCTGGTATGGATGTGACCAAACACAAGAAGGTTGTATTTGAATCCGATGAGGATAAGATTGCTAGCAAGATTGAACATTTCACATTTCACTATCTAGAGGAGTATAACGGAGCATGTGAAATAACGATGAAGAATCGTTTGATTAAAGCTCAAAATTCGATTCATGTTTCTATTGCTATTTACCAACTAGCTAAGCTGCGTATGCTTCAATTCTATTACGATTGCATTGATTTCTTCTTTGACAGAAAGGACTTTGAATATCAAGAAATGGATACTGATTCAGCATATATTGCTTTCAGCTGTGATAACCCATTTCAGGAGTGTATTAAGCCAGAGCTACGTGAGCATTTCAAGCAGCATAAACACGACTGGTTTCCGCGAGACAATACATTAGAAAATGCAGCTTACGATCGACATACACCGGGGCTATTCAAGGAAGAGTGGCCTGGTGATGCTATCGTATCGTTGTCAAGCATGAACTACATTTGGTACCTACCTGATGAAACGCATAAATTAGAGGTTTCGGCCAAGGGTGTTCAATAAGCTCACGGTAAGAACAGTGATGTCCTGAACCCGGCCTGTTTCGAATCAGTCGTTAAGAGTCGTATCACCCTTCAAGGTACCAATAAGGTGTTTCGAATTAGTAAAGAGACTAAAGGTATCATCACTTATCGTCTGACGAAACCTGCCCTTAATTATTATTACGACAAGTGGCAAGTGCTTGCTGATGGTATATCGACTCGCCCCTTACCAATTTGAGTCATTATAGCTATTATAAACCGTCTATAAGTAAGGACGATACTAACTTCCGGGAGCTTTTATGGCTATTTTTATGTGTATACTATAATACACATGAGCTACAATGGATGAACTATTAACCAAGTTGTATCATGATCCTAAAACTGGTTACGTAGATGCTCAAGCACTCTACAAAAAAGCGCGAGAAAAAAATCCTAAAGTAATCTTAAACGCCGTGAGAGATTGGTTTAGCTCTCAGGTTGATATTCAACGATTTCAGGACCAGCGAAAACGGTTTGATAACTTCAAGATAACTTCACACAGCCCAAATTCGTGGCAGATGGATTTTGGAAAAAAAAAAACCCTATTGACAGCTATAAACACAAATTCTTGACTTGGCTACGCTAAAATATTATCTGATAAGCGAGCTATTTCAGTGTTAAATGCTATTAAAGAATTCGTCAAAGCTAACAAGGTCAATATTTTGACAAGTGATAATGGAAGCGAGTTCATGAACCAAAAGGTTCAAGCCTTCTTGAACTCTAACAATATTTAGCACTATAATAACGAGCCGGATGATCACGCTACTACGGGTAAGATCGAGCAATGCAATCGAACTATTCAAGAGAGACTTATGAAAATGGGGCATCTGAAGCTAACAAAAACGCTTTTAGATGATGTTATAACGAATTACAATTCTACGTTTCATCGCTCCATAGAGACATCTCCAAATGAAGTCCGAGGTGAAGTAATGGAGAATGAGCTCAAACACAATCAAGAACTATTAGACACAATCAATAACGAGTTAGAGGTCGGTAGCAGTGTCATTTATCAGCTTAAAAAGAAAACATTTGTTAAGGAATCAGCTAGTTGGAGCAAAGATATTTACGAAATCGTTGGTATAGACGGTTATCGAATTCAGATCAGATCTAAGAACGGGCATACGCTTTACAAGCCAGCTAATGAGTTGAAACTTGTTAAATCGGAGGCGACTAATGCAACGATCAATCCTGGTGATATCCTAGAAGCTGAATGGATATTGGAACACAAAAAAATGAGGAACGGTAAGTACAAATATTTAATTCAATGGGTGGGTGATGAGCTTGATTCATGGGAGCCTCAAGATAACTTACGACTTATTAACAAAAACAAGCAGAGCACACAAAAATGAGTATTGGAAGACACAAAGAGCTAAAGCTCTGACCTGACAGGTCTGAGCGTCTGGGACGCTAGCGCCCTGGCGCTAAGAAAAATAACAAGTAAATCATTCTTTACCGAATAGCTTAATGAAAGGACGTTTAAAATCGCGATTAGGCGACACCTTTTTAAACTTTGGTCTGAATATTGTTTCTTCAACTAACTTACATTTGGTGGGATCTTAGAACTATCTTCTAGTAGCGTTGAGTTGTCATAGACATATCAATATATATATTATAAAATAAAGATCATAGTCAATGAACTCTAGGTTCGCATCCATATTGACTATATATGTATCGTTATTTCTTACAGAAGTTCAAAATATATTGTATACTTTATATAGAGCTTAGCTTATATCAAGTATGACTTGTAAAAAATGTATAGAACTCGCCACGCTGCGTAGAAAGCTATGGATGATCCAGGAGGTAAGCCGAATCAAATTTATGTTGACGAATCTTGGGCTCTCATGAAGAACAGGCCCGCTTTCTAAGTCTGAAATACCAAAACTAAATCTGGAATATTTCTAAAGAGTAACATGCGTAAATTGAAATATGTACGCCACATAAACCGCTAGAAGTTCGGCGTGCTGTCAGTCTCTAGACAAAACAAACCCGCTTTCGAGCGAAAACCACCTGCGCGCGAAAAAAAACCCATCTCGGTTTGAGTATGACGCGTACATTTTGAGCCCGCTTTTACAAGGCAGCCACACAGGCGCCACCACACAAAAAAACACTACCATTTACGGCTAGCCTCATTTACGAATTCGCGCGCCCATACCTAAGCTCCCACCCCGATCTCCCCTACTGCCATGGCCTCCCCCTCTCCGTATATGTACCATGTGGAAGACGAGGACCTCTTCGCAACGGGCAAGGTGATGGAGGTCACCTGCGACGAGGCTCTCCGCGTTAAGTGGTGCGTGTCGGTGGGGCTGATCGACAAGGAGAAGCTTTGCCCCTAGTGCGACGGCTCCATGCGACTCGCTCCCACGCGCAAGCGCTGGCGGTGCTGTCACCGTACGCAGCATGCGAGCGGGAAGGAAGTCTCCCGCGGGTTGTTGACCAACTCGTTCTTCAACGAAGCCAAGATCAAGCTTTGCAGCGCGGTGCGACTGCTCCTCGCATGGTGCATGCGGCTGCCTCACGATCAAGCAGCAGAGCTGGCAGGTACCTCGGTGCGCACCGCTCACGAGTACTTCGCTTACTGCCGCTCCACGTGTTCAAAGGAGCTGCTAAAAGCTGATTTCAAGGTAAAGTTGCAGCTATGTGTCGTACACCAAACCGTTATGTTGACCTAATGTTGCGGGAATGGTGCTCTAGGCCAAGTCGTTGAGATTGACGAGACAAGTCTGGCAAAGAAGCGCAAGTACAACCGCGGACGCCACTACGAAGAGTTCTGGCTCTTCGGTGGCGTGGTGCGAGGCACAGGCCGGTGGTTCGGTCGGGTCGTCTACGACAAGCGCACAAAGGAGACCCTGCTGCCGATTATTAAGCGGTTTATCAAACCCCGGTACGTCTCTATCAGAACATGGTATGGCTACAACACGTTTCTAACCATACCATTTTGTGACGTGTAGCACCCATATCATGTGGGAACAAGCAACACACGCTTGAGAATAACCGTTCTCTGTTGAGTATAAGGTACTCCCATAGTTGGGTAAATCATACAGTCAATGTTGGGGATCCTGTGACTGGTACTCATACTTACACTATCGAGGGCTTGTGGGAGACCAGGATCAAGCGCCACATTAAGGCCATGAGGGGTATGCGCAACGACCGCCTCGACTCGTATTTGGATGAGTACATGTGGCGCTCCTGGTTTTTCCCAGCGAAAGCAAGCGTAGGTAGATACATGAGTGGGCTGGTAGTGGCCATAATGAGAAATGAATAAAAAGTTTCAGATCTAAATTTAGAATTTGTTTCTAAAAAGCGGGCCTGTTCTTCATGAGAGCCGAATCTTGATCCCGTTGCATCATACAGAAGAACGATAACTAAGAGAAAATACACGCGAGAACTCGAAGACATATTTGGAATTCCATTTCATCATATAAAGAAACGCTATTTATGTCTTGTAAATGAACGAAATCGTATCTGTCATTCCTATTCACCTTTTCATCATGACTCGGTAATGCCTAGCTATTGGTAAATTGCACCTACTTAATTTCAATTAATCAATATAGAACAATGTTTCCGTCATTTACGAGTCTAGCTCAACGAGAGCAAAAACGTCAAGAGTTGCTTGAGCGAACTCAACGACAACTAAGGCAGGCTAAAATCAAGCGAGTTATGTATTCAGAAACCCAATGGGCAACTGATGCGGATAAGTCCATCTCCTTAAATATCAGCAAAGTAGATAGCTCCACACAAACAACATACAAACCAGGTTTCAGTTTAAAACCACTTCTTTTTTTCGATGGTTGAATATATAAGCATGTTTCCGTCATTTACAAGTCTATTCTAACAACACTGCATTTGCCGGTACTTTCGGTGTTCAAGCTCAAGGAGGTGCTTCTAGTCCTAACGATGGATTTGTCAAGCGACTGCTATCGAATCCGCCAAACTCCGGAGCTGATTTCACTTCTTCTTGGCCATCCGTAGGTGGTGCTAGCGCGTCAAATACAATTTCTAATCAGACTTCGCGTGGAGCATTCTTTGCTGGTGCGTCTACTGCTAACGCAATTATGGGCACGTGGAACTACATGCTCAAGGCTAAACTTACTGATATTCACCCAATCTTTAAAGAGCTAGATCTCATGGCTAATCCTCAGATCCGGCTACGCTTCCGCGTCAATCAAGGTACCGCTGCCATTGCCGTAGATGCTAGTAAGAATATGTAGCTAACATCCACCACTCTCGCAAGTGGAAACACCTGCCCTGTCATGGTTGCGAGTGCTGCTAGTGGTAATCCGATGGCTGGTGTTCTTGGTGCCTCTGCCGGTTTCAGTATCGCGTGGGGTGCTATCGTAAATGCCCTTGAGCCTACGGTTGACGGAACCTATATGCCCTTCACGACGAATCGTCTTTACGTTCCGTTCGTACATCTTGAGAATCCGCAAGCTATCATTAGTAAGCCTGTTAAGAAGGTGCGCTTCAATGATTGCTATGCGCAATGGTTTGGCCAACGCGCTGGTATCGGAAAGCAATCGACTCAGCTCAATGCCGCTTTTGATTTGCAACTATTGGCTTCGGTGAAGAATGCGAAATATGTAATTCTCCTGCCTTTTGCTGAGCAGACTAATAATTTTGTCGCTGTAGCTGTACAAGAATTCCAATCGCCCTTTGACACGGCCCCATGGACACTTCAACCCGGTTCGTCGATCAGAAACTTCAATGTACGCATTGGTTCTACTCAAGCATTCGATATTAGCCACGACTATGATTTCCATCACTTCACGAACGAAATTGCTAAGATTGGTGCCATCAATGGCGATCTAACGCCCGAACTCGTGAATGGCCTTCTCGATTACCAAACTTGGTCGTTAACTAACCGCGTCCTAATCGCCGATGTTAGTCGTCTCACCGAAAAGGATGCTCCGCAGGCTACCCAGATTCAGGGTGTAAATGCCGGCTGCCAAGGAACTAACATTCTAGTTCTAGTAATCAGCGAGCAGGAGCTGACCTACGGTCGCCTCACAGGCGAAATTTTAGATTTCACCACAGCTTAGATAATTAATTTAAAATATATATATGTTGTGTCTACACTGTATATAGATACCATGTCAACAACGATTACATTCGGAAAGTATAAGAATTCTTCCATTGAAGAAATCTTCGCTAATGATCCTAGCTATTGTCGGTGGTTGAAGAGTCAACCACATTTATTAAACGATGAAATGCTGCAATTCCTTGAGTCCAAGTTAACTCAAGATGATACTGAAGATGACTATGCAATGGGCTGGGGTAAATACAAAGGAAAGAAGCTGAAAACTATTCATCAACTTGATCCTAACTATACTGATTGGCTACGTAAAAATAAATTTGTTATCGAGAAATGTTCGCGCATAGTTACAGAACTTGCTCAGTTTCATTAAACCATGGCTTATTTTTTATGATTTCATTAAGGAGAACAAAAAAATATAGCTGATGGTCGTCTAATTAGCATCCCATAGCTGTGAAGAATTGTTCGACATCATCGAATTGATTCATTTGATTTTGGATGCGGCAAGGATGCATCACGCTTGCGATTAGTTCTTGTTTGATAGTGTTGATGAATCGACGTTGCTCGAATGATTTAACCTCATCTTGAAGCTTATCGACGACAGATTGAACGGGGTGTTCGACGTAGTCGCCATCAAAGCTAGACCGGAATGATATTTTACTTCGATCAGTCAGATCATGAGAGTGTTTAGACGCCACATCGCGAATACGTTTCGCTGAGTCTCAGTAATTTTCTTTGGGACGAAAATAAATCGCAATTGCAATAGATGGTTTGTTCACATAGCTCACAACCATCGACGAACCACTCGCCATTGCATTGGTGGATCTCTCCAACTGCGATAGATCGTAGTAAGCTGCTTGGTCGCCGTTATAGTGACCAGCAATCATTGCTTGAGCGATAGTGTTAGTGTTGCACATTGGTGTTGGTTGGTTGGTTATCATAGGATATGTTGTTATTATACCTTATATATTCTCATATCAGGATGGACTAACTTTATATTTCTAGAAATATTGAATTGTTATGACTTCGTCTTTCTGAAGGTACCTGCCTTGACGCAGTCGGCAGTTGATTTTGTGAAGGTACCTGCCTTGGAGATGTTGTTAGTTAAATTTATGAAGGGTGATACCTTGGCGATGTTTGCAGTTGAATTTATGAAGGTACCTACCTTGACGATGTTGGTAGTTGAGTTTGCTGAAGGTACCTGCCTTGGTAAAGTTAACGCGTTGCATGTGAAGTAGCTAGAGTGTTTGGCGAAGTAGTATAATCTACGATTTGTTGAGACGTGTCTAGCAGTTTGTAGAGCTATATGTGAGTCAGTAAAAAATTGACTTCCTAATGTTCCATACCCTACTACTTTCGACCTGCCGACGTGTAATGAAATGAAATAGCCAAATAGGCGCCCCCTCACACCGAGGTACACCCAAATAGTCTATATGTGGCTTGGGTTTTGTTGGAGTCTCCTCAGACACCCTTTTCCACAAGAACACACTAACGCTTGCGGTCTTCGGGGCAAATTCGATTCTGATTAATACTTTACACATGCAAACAAAGACCTATCAAGGGGGGGGTGCACAGCATCCTTCGGAGAGCACCCAAACAGCGGTGGAAAGATCGTCTTGCGAGCGGCCTGCAGGCTTGTGTCGAGCGGCGCTTCAATGTGATAGTGGCTCGCAAACCAGCAGCGCGCAGCGCCTCCACTTGAGACCGGGCGTGATGATTGGCCGGGCCGCGTTAAAGTCGCGCGTGGTGGTCAGCAAGCTCCTGATTACATGTCAGCAAACTCCTGATTACACCACTTTCCGTGCCTGTGATTGATGGTAGGGTGCGCGTCACGTGGATGCGACAGCGCGTCACATGGGTGCGACCGCGTGTCAAAGCTGATTTGTGGTCAGCAATCACTTGATGACCGCCCCTTCGCAGCGACTGTCTCCAACACCCCATCGCCCACTTCACTCTGAGCCTCTGAGCCTCCACCGGATCGGAACCTGCAATGTCTCCAGGTGCCCATCTCCACTAAACTGAGCCTCCCGATATTCAGCAAACCATCGCTGAGTCCCATTCGGCCTCAGATTGTCCTCCAAAGCTGGACCACTTCGAAACTGGGGGAAGTTCTGAGCCACCAGGAGCTTGGCAGTCATTCCGTCGGATATCCAAGAGCTCAGAGTGCCGTAGGTAGACTCAGGGGTTCGTGCACAGGGGACTCCTCCTGGTCGTGGGAACTGCTCGACTCTCGGCTGGTGAGCAGAATTGAAGCTCAGCACCAACAGCAGTCTTGGCGGGACGAGTCGGGCGGTTTCAGGATGTCGCACCAACAGCTGACCCCTTTTCCACCAACCATGGCTCATCATAGTGGGTGCGAGAGAGACCCGGCAGCCGAGCGACGGGGTTCGCCGGCCAAAGTCCGAGCGCGCCTCGTCACATTAGACTTTATGTCTAACGCGTCATGTAACTTTGTTGCGTGTACGCAGCCAAATATGGCTCGAACCAAAAGGAAAAGGACGTCAGAAGAGATCGAGCAAGCCATGCGCAACAACGCGCGCATCAACGCAACCCCGGCTGCTCCAGAGGAACCCGCTGCTAAGAAGCGCCGCCAGGCGCGGCGACGGAGCAAGCGCTACAACTTGAATAAAGAGTTTCAAGCGCTCAATGTGACTGGAGATATGACCAACTGCAACGGTAGAGAGTCGCGTCTCCGCCGATGGTACCACCGTTGTACCTCCATCGGTCAGCCGTGAACAGCCACCTACAGAGGAAACTGTCCAAGTCGAACCTGCTGCCTGTACGACCGCTGCTCCCGGCGATATGGCGATACATCGTCGCGCGGTAAACGCTGAGCAAGCCCCAGGCGGCGCGCAGCCATGACGGCGTCCCAGCAAGAACGAACTCGCGCTCGAGACAGAGAGAGGGCCCGTGCCAGACGAGCAACCTTGACCACATCCCAACGCGAGCGGTAGCGACGTAACGATGCGGAGCAAAAGCGGGATCGGAGGGCTTTATTTTCGGAGACCGAACGCGATGTCGACCGTCTTAGTGAGGCGGAGCGACGGGCAAACCGAAGCGAGGCAAAACGGCAGGCAGTTCAGGAGCATGATCGCCGTCGACAGGAAGAGCGTCAAGCTAATATGGGACCGACGCAAACGCCAACCCAGCAGGAGATCGACCGGCGGCGCCTCCAAAACAGACGAGATCAGGAATCACTTGAAGAACGCGAGGCCCGACGAGAGCGCGAAAGGGTTCGCCACCACGACCGGCGAGCTAATCAGGCCCAGCACGAAATTGAATCAGAACAAGCAGCCCGTCGAGAGTATCAAGCTACGGTTCGAGATGCTCAGGATGAAGAAGAAAACGAGACCTCGCGGCAACGGGAACGAAGTTGCCGTATCACCGTGCGCAGAGGTCACGCCCTTGCAAACCAGGGGAACTTCCGGGCCTCCATGCTCCGCGGGGATAAAATTGTTAACGGTCGCCACCGACTGCGTCGAACTACGGTTTGCCCTCACTGCAACGCGTGGAACTGGCCTGCGGAGTCAAAGAACGCCTGCTGCTTGAAAAGCGCCGTCCGGCTACCTCCCCTACAACCTGCACCACCGCGACTCCTCCAGTTGTACGAAGACGCCGATTTTCGTCGCCAGATCCGAGCCTACAATCAGGTGTTCGCATTTACATCCATTGGTGCTTCCTGTAGCAACGGGTCCGCCTTCAGGGACGTGAATCAAGACGAGAGTGTTGCGGGTCAACACGGCGTGTACACGTACCGCATGCAAGGAGCCATGGGCCACTATCTCGGCTCTCTGCTTCCTCGAATCGACCGGTTCACGAATGAACCCGTGCCGCCCAAGTTTGCCCAGATCTACATCGTCGATCCTGACATGCAGCAACGTGCGGAGCGGAGGAGGGGTATCTTTGCCGACCTTGAGTCTGGTACGCTCCTGGACATCGAGCAAATGATGGCCGAGCATAATCCGTTCGCGCAGCAATTCCTCAACTATGCTGAGAAGCTACGCGCCGACCAGGCAGAGGGGGAGGATGTGGTTGATTTGGTGTACCGACTTCACGAAAAGAAGTCAAATCCACGTACACACAACTTACCCACCGTGTCGGAAGTTGGAGCGACGCTCATTGAAGACGGAAACTTAAACAATCCGCGCGGTATCCTTCTGTGGGCTAAAGATCACAATTTGCTGCGCCTCTTCGAGACGAACCCCATGTACGACCCACTACAGTACCCACTACTACTCCCGCATGGCGAATTGGGCTGGACATTCACAGACGTGTACGCGAACAACATCGAGCGAAGGAAAACACTCGAGATGTCCTTCCACAATCACGTAGCGTACCGGTTGTTCCAGAAGGTCGATGATGAGTCGGCGCTGCACCAAGGAGGGCGGTTGTTTCAGCAGTACTGCGTGGATCAGAGAGCCAAGTGCGAACAAGAGCAACTGCGATGGGTTGCTTCCCATCAAGCTGAACTACGCGCAGACCAGTGCAGGGGGGTCCAAGATGCCCTTCTCAGTGAAACCACATCAGTTCTGAATGAAGGGGAGGGTCTTCTGACGGAATACGACCGAGAAACGGGTACATTACAACACCCAGACGGAGATCAGCGTCGTCCGGACCACTTCCTAACAAACGCATCGTCCTTCCTTCTACGCATTCGGGAAGCCCACGCGCTATGTACAAGTCCTATCAAGACTCTATAACAATCGTGCGCGAGTACGGGACACCTGATGTCTTCGTTACCATGATGTGTAATCCGACCTGGGAGGAGATTGAGGAGAAGATACCAGAACCAAACCAAAGTGCTCAGGACCGCCCGGACATAGTAGCCCGCGTATGGCAGCAGAAACTTGCAGGGCTGCTCAAGGACTTAGACAAAGGTGTTTTGGGCCGAGTTATGGCACGAATCTACGTGGTGGAGTTCCAGAAGCGGGGTCTCCCCCATGCGCACATCTTAATCATCCTGGTCGACGAGGATAAACCGCGTACAAGGGAGATCGTTGACAAGTTGGTGTCTGCGGAGCTTCCGGATGCAGACCTCATCCCGCAGTTGTATGAAAACATCCTCACGAGCATGATGCATGGTCCATGCGGTGCGACTAACCCCCACTGTGTCTGCATGAAGGATGGGAAGTGCACCAAGGAATACTCGAAGCCGTTAGTGGAGGTTACTCAAGGAAATGCTAATGTGTTTCCTGTCTACAGACGCCGACGACGACCGCCAGGTGTACTGAAGTTCAAAGGACGGGAGTACGACAATGCGACGATCAACCAGTGGGTGGTTCCGTACAACCCGTACTTTTCGCAGAAGTACAACTGCCATATCAACGTGGAAGTCTGCACGGCCCTTACAGCGGTCAAATACCTATACCAGTACGTCCGACAAGGCTGTCATCACAGTGGAAACCGTTCACGGGGAGTCGCACCGCGCAATGATTGAACCCAACAAGATCTTACGGTACTTGAACGCCAGGTACATATCTCCGATAGAAGCGTCTCGATTTTTCAGTCCGAGGCAAGATGCATTCTATCGTTCAGTTGACCATCTAACTGGAGAACGAGCAACTGGTGGCGTTCCAGTCCAGTGACAACCCGGACCAAGTTCTTACGCGCAGCCGCCACACGATGATGACCCGCTTCTTTGGACTGTGTGCGAGCGAGGCCCCGGAGAACCAAGCGGCAAAAACTATGGTGTACCAAGGCATTCCCAAGCAGTTCCGTTGGGACGCCAAAACGACGAAGTGGGTTCGTCACAAAAAGTATCAAGCGGCGCTTGGGCGGATGGTTCATGCATCCCCAAGGGATATGGACATGTTCTACATGCGTGTATTGCTGTGCCACCGCAAGGGACCACGATCATTTGAGCACCTTCGGACGGTGGACGGAGTTACTTACGAGACCTACCGCCAGGCCGCGCTGAAATTGGGATATCTTGAGGGCGACGCGGAATGGGTTGCGTGCATGACGGGAGTCGCTGCGTTCAAAAAACCGTACGAGCCCCGATAGCTTTTCGCGACCATTATCGTCTACTCCCAGGTTGCGAAAATTCGCCAACTGTGGGATCGGTTCTACGACGGTCTATCGCAGGACTTCGCGTATACATATCGGGGCTTGCAAAGGTCAGGAGAAGGAAGACTTGATTCGGTTCAAGTCGCTCAAGAGCCTGCACGACTTACTCCAAATTAGCGGATATGCCGTGGCCGACTTTGACCTTCCACAGTAGCATGAGTACCCGGCGCTGGTACTGGATTCGCTGTTGCGAAACAGTCTTCTTCGACGCGAACTGGAGGGGTACGACAAGTCCACCCTTCAAGCTATTGTTGACGAAGAACACCAGCTAAACGATGGCCAGTGAGCTATTTACGACGAAATCCTTCAAGCGACAGAGGGGTCGGTTTAGGGGAACAAACTGTTCTTTATCGACGGTCCAGGGGGCACAGGAAAATCAACACTACTGCGGCATATCCTGGCAAAGGTGCGCCTGTCCGGGAAGATCGCGATTGCTGTGGCTTCAAGTGGAATAGCCTCACTTTTGCTCATGGGTGGGCGAACGGCGCATTCAACATTCAAAATACCTCTCAAGTTGAACGACAAGTCTACGTGTGCAATTTACAAGCAATCGAATCTGAAGACGCTGATTCAGAGGGCCAGTTTGGTAATCTGGGATGAAGCTCCTATGACGCACCGGCATGCTTTTGAGGCTGTGGATCGGACTCTTCGAGACATCATGGACAAAGTCCAAGAACCATTCGGAGGAAAAGTGTTCGTATAATCGGATGACTTTCGCCGAATATTGCCGGTGGTAGTGCGCGGGACGCCGACGGGAGCCATCGACGGTTGCTTGAAGTCTTCATCGCTGTGGTCGCACTTCAAGCAACTTCATCTCACGGAAAACATGCGCGTACAATCGGCCAGGAGCGAGAGTACAGCCGCTGAACTTGCGACTTTCTCGGAGTTTCTCCTCCAAGTTGGGGAGGGGAGACACGAAATCAGCAAGTCTCTCGGTAGGGACTTCGTGATGATTCCGCGGGATATGCTGATCGACAATTCGGAGCCCGATCGAGACACGGACGAAGACGAGGAGATCCTACCCGGAGCCGTGCCAAGAGGCCTCAAAAACATTATTGACGTCATGTACGCCGATATCAAACAACCGTGACATTGCGACGGACGAGTATTTTACCAACCGGACCATCTTGACGACTACCAATGCGGTGGTACAACGCGTCAATGAAGCCGTGTCGCAGCGCCTCTCAGGCGACTCACACGAACATCTGTCCGTCGACTCGGTAGATGACGACAACGAGGGAAACTTCTTCGAGCCTGAGGTGCTGCATACGGTCAGCATCAACGGTATTCCTCCACACAAGTTGACATTGAAGGAAGGCGCCCCAATTATGATGATGAGGAATCCGAACCCCGGCTTGGGACTCTGCAACGGAACGCGACTACGGGTTGTCAAGCTCAAGCCCCATGTAATTCATGCGACCATCATGACTGGCGAGCGCCAAGACCAAGACGTTCTTATCCCGAGAACCGTTTTCGTAAGCGACGGTGATTCGCGAGAGTTTCCTTTCCGCTTGCGGCGTAAGCAGTTTCCAGTGGTACCTGCGTTTGCCATGACTATCAACAAATCCCAAGGTCAAACGGTCCAGAACCTGGGATTGTATTTAGCAACACCCTGCTTCTCCCATGGACAGCTTTATGTGGCGCTGTCGCGCGTTACGTCCAGGTCCAAGTTCAAGGCGTTGACCGATTACCCACAGCTGGAAGAGGACGACGGTGTGTACACCGATAACATCGTGTACAGGCAGATATTCGGCACGCCTTGGGGGGGGTCAGGCACCAAGCTATGCATAGTTCACATTCGTTAATACAGATTACATTTAGCCATAACAGAAGTGATTTACACAAGTGATCTTTTCGCCCATCGTAGCGAAGCGAAGACGGGCCTCCAACGCAGTAGTGAAGCGAGCTGGAACAGCGAGTGGAACGGGTTGGGATCAACCACACAACCACCGCCCTCGAAGCGGGCGGCGCTCGGCTAGTCCACCACATCAAACGTACTTCGAGGTTTTTTGTCGTCCGTGGTCAGTCGGTAGGGTCCCTGTCGTGCAGCCTCGACCTGTCCTGCCGCATATCGCGCGCAGCAGTCCGGCCACCCATTACTCACCCACGCTACTACACCATATCATCCTCCGGACTGGCTTCTATTATAGGAAAATTACAAAAATAGCCATGCGTGATGATATTGACTATGCCTTGATGTAGCCTGCACAAAACCGGAACGCCGCCGAGCGCAGCGACGGTGGCTCCTGATTCGCTGTCTTGGACGCCGAAGGCGGCCCCCCATTGGCCAAAAAAGCTGCCGAGCGCAGCGAAGGCGGCCTACCCTGTTGATATACCGGGACCGCAGGGCCCGCCCAACCCCTTATTCAATGTCATAACATGGCGAGTAGTGCAGTGAGCCCGGAAGGCGAGCGGAACGGGGTCGTAATATTACCCCGCCGCGCAGCGGTGGCGTTCAGCTTAATAAAAACACTAATTTATATATTAATATCACGGCCCGCTTTGCGGGCGGCGCTGGGCTAGTCTAAATCATCAATCAGTGTGACGAGCTGTCCGTCAGTCCGAAGCGAAATGTGACCTTTATTGCTATAGGGCAAAACTGCCTCTCTTTATCCTTCATTAGGTATAAATATTGCTGCCGAGCGTAGCGAAGGCGGCCTCACAGAACCATTGTGCATTGCGGGCTCTAGCCTAACGCGGCGAATAGTGCAGCGAGGCCGCAGGTGAGCGGAACGGGGGGCTGCACCAGTAGTGAAGCGAGCGTAGCGAGCTGAGCGGCTCCAACCAAATAAAATATTACCGCTGCGTAGCGGCGGCGCTAGTATCGTTTGCATTAACCTGACAAGACAGAGATTGGTCCACTACAAGACTTGGTTCGCGGGCTGTTTGCCCGCTTGATTTGCAGTTCCAGGAGTCTACAGTACATGTATTATGAATTTTCGTTTTTGCTGCTGACTTGGATTCGAATTTGAGATTATTGCCGGCGCGGGGGTTGGAAAGGAATAGGGCCCCACTCTCTCAGCTCGTTTTGCGAGACTTTGGCTCGCGCATGTGCTTTTTGACCAGTTACCGCTTCTCCTTCTGGGTGAGTTTGCTGTGCGAAGCGTGGGTATTTTGGAGGGCATGTTTCCAGATGCTTGTGTGAGAGCCAATCTCGTTCCCTTCTGAATATGATAATCTAACAAATATGATAACTGATTAAGCTGGCCAGTTCTCTCGTGATAATCATTTGCAGGAGGGAAGACTGTATGTACCCCGCTTACCGTATTGACTTTGACGATTCCGACATTATGTAGTTTCCGACTCGAGGGCGGTGCGTCACTGAACGCTGACGCGGAGCACGATCTTATCAGATGGATCAACGACTACAGAGATGTCGGTACCCCAGTATCTTCCACCATGCTGAAGCTTTGAGCGCTAATAAGAGTGGCGGGTGAAAGCGACATCCGTGGCTACTGGTAGATGAGCTTTTTGCATCGCCACGCTTAGCTTTAGATCGGAAGATTATGTATTCACGATTCACCTCGATATTTTGTGGTCTTCACAGCGCTCGTAGCGCTGTAGCCACCCGCGCCAAGAAGACCCACATGAGCGGTTCGATTCGACAAACCATCTGCCAGCTACACGAGTCCGTGATCAAGGCCCCGACCACTCGCACACAGCCCTCGCAGTGCTACATCACTGCCCAACCACTTTGTCAAATGCAGGGAATGACACATCAAAAAATGTGTCAAAAATGTGCTGTAATAGCATTGCATGTCGTTTGAAAGTCGAGTTGTTTGAAAGTCGAGTTGATGTGCTGTACATAGCATTGCATGTCGTTTGAAAGTTGAGTTAAGTTTCTTGAATGTTGTTCAATGACAAGTTTTCTAGCGTGGCAAACGACAGTTCTTACGAGCTGCGAACTACGTAGTATTATCTATGCGGGTATCAAATACATGTAAATCAGTACATGTATTACACCATTTCTGGATCAAATTGAGAATTCTCAAGATCAAAACAAGAAATGCTAAATTCAAAACAAGAAAACGACTATGAGTTGGTATACTTGAGACCTGGTTTGGATGCGTTTCTTATATTATAATATTTTTGTTCTCTGAAATATATTTCAGAGCTAAGGAGGGATCCCAACGGACGTCCTTTTCTTCAGAACACTATGCCCTGGTAATTTATGGGTGATAGTCGATATTCGTTTATAGAGGGTTAGTACGAAAACCATGTAAGTACTCTACAGTAACTTTCATAAATAATAATACCCTCCGAATATGATAAATTACTGGGATGTTGCTTATAACGTCCACCTCGTCTCAGTACGAGAGTTTTGGAGGTTGCGCGAAGGGATCATCTGGAAATGATGCAGCATCTCCGTCGAGCACTTCTTAAATACGTAGGAGCAGCCTACACGTCTGGCCAATGTCGAATGCATAGACTATATTGGTTAGTTTTTTTACTGAGATAGCAACTACCGGATGGTGTACTACAGACAACGACTTACAAAGCCGGCACACTTAATGGCATCCTCTATATTAAACTTCCTCGAACTTTAAAACCCGGCAAAGTTCTGATTGGACGAAAAACATATTATTTGTACAAAAACCAGAAAATATCCATGTGTTTTGAAAAAAAAGATGCTATTACCATATCAATACCTCAGGATACCTAGGAATTGCTTTCTCAAAGCTACGAATTACGGTGGTTTCCGCCAATTCTTCCCAGGCCGCAATTGTAGCCTCAATTGCACGGAGGCGCTTTTGTTTTGCAGTGCCTCCTGTAACACCGCGAAACTTTGACCGAATTTTTGCTTTTAGTGGACCAATCACGCCAACGTCGAGCGGTTGACATACCACCGTCGTATTAGGCGGAAAAGGAACCACCGTAGCATTTTTTTCTTCGGCTACGACCCGCTGACCCTCCTCCGAAACTTGTGAGTCAAAATTATCAAGGAGGAGGACAGCGGGTCCATCGATTTCATGTTTTAACAGATTACTTACATGAAATCTCCATCCTACGGCGTCCATCTACGCATGCTCCTGGACAGTGTAGTAGTGGCCGGGCGGGTAATGCGGCAGCTCATCGCAGTCGATATCGCCTTCGAGCTTTCCTCGGATGATGAAGAGAATTGGTAGCTTGTACCCTAAAATAAAATAAAATAAAAATATTAACTGTGATAACAAACCGTTTCAGAATGATTAAAACAATAAAAACGTACCATCACCGCGACCAGTAAGAACTGCTGTCATTCGGCCAGTGTGCTTCGTCATCTTGGCAATTCGGGCAGGGTCCTTGCGGCCTTTGACAGCCCAAAAGCGTGTCGGCGGCATATCAAAGTTGATAGCCGTTTCATCCACGTTAAAAAGCGTCGTAGGGCACCAGGTAGTGTACTTGCTCCAAAGTTCAATAGAGAACTCAGCCCGTTTCTCGAGCAGCTCTACCGTTGGCAGTTTGGCTTCTTGGGGTTTTTGAGACGTAAAGTCGTAGCTAAATAAAAACGAACATCAATTTAAACAATTAATAACCGATTAAAATTAAATATTACATCATAAAAACAATTTTACCGTTTGCAAATG